>JAOEHY010034052.1:0-11853 GCA_025447955.1 Psilopsiagon aurifrons | reverse complement strand
AGGCTGCTATGAGGTCTCCACGCAGCCTTCTCTTCTCCAGGCTGAACAGCCCCAACTTTCCCATCCTATCTTCATACGGGAGGTGCTCCAGTCCCCTGATCATCCTCGTGGTCCTCCTCTGGACTTGATTCCTGGGTTGTTGGAGTGCACACAAAACATAGCTCATGCAGAACTTTATTCTACACAAAACGTAGCTCATGGGAGTACTGGTGTGTGCAGTTGTTTGGGGAAGAAGAATAAAACATTTCTTCTTTCCTACTGATAATTTTGCAACATCTTTCACTGTTTTATTGGAACAGTGAACATTTTGAAGTAGTTTCACAGCAACAATCAGCACACTTCTATTACACTGCTGTAATTGTGATACACTATATAATATTTTTACAGCACTTCAAGATAAGGAACTCTTTTTTCTATTTTTTTTTCTGAATTCATGATTACTTTCAATGGAAAAGTGCCTTGGTATTATTTAATTTTCCAGCTCTTAAGGATGTTTCTCTGAGTACTGCGCTGTACTGCATTGAAAATAGAAAATGGGAAGAGATGCAGCTTTCAGGGCTCACGCTGACAATAGCAGTCAAAGCAGCAGGCAGACACCTGACATTCCTCTTGTGAAAGGGAGAGTCGCCATGGTTTTGCAGGCATAAAGAGTGAGATGTGAATGAGGACCACAACTTTTAATTACTTTGCTTTTTAAACCAGACTTTGATGGATGCTCAGCCTCTGTCATGGTTGGAAGGGTTTTTTGTGCGTATGGCGAGTTACAAGTGCAAGGGAAAAAAGCGGTTTGAAAAGGAGCTTGTGTATTTTACTGTATGAGCTTTGGAGGCACGCTTTCACCTTACCATGTGATAATTGTAATTACCCTTTCTTAGCTAATATCTCACTTAACTATTTTATACTCGCATTAATATTCTACTGCCTCCTCCTGATCAGCCCACTTTGTTTTAAGCAGGAAACATTTCGTATGGTGAGGGACTGAAATAGTCCCTGGGTGTGAAGATCCTGAACGATTTGGTTGCATGGCATGAAATGGAAAAAGCATAACATTTCCCTCAGAGCGACTTTGACAGGAAAAAATGGTGATTTGATGAAAGTATTTGGGGCAAACACATTCAGTGCAGCCAGAGCTTTCTGCGGAGTGTGAAAACATTTTCTCCTTGGGTTGCCCAACTCCCCTGCTGCTATAGGGAAAGGCTTGTGGTCGCCCTGGTTTCCTGCAAAGTCCCTGCCTACCTTTGAATAGTTTGGTTATTGGAAGCAGCTCTGTTTCCTTAAAAATCATGCAGGGCTTATTACTTTTTCCTATATTGTACCGCTGCAATTGTTCCAATGTAAGGAATGCAGTAGGCTGAACTATACATGCAGAAGTGAGCTAACAAACTGTATATAGCGTCTCTGTTAGGGGACATTATTCTTTGCTCATGTCAGCATCAACTTGCTTGGAGTGAGTGTGTCAGGGATCTGATGACAAATTTTGCAAGCAACTTTAGAAACAGTTTATGAATTTAGATAAGAAAAACATGCATTTTTGTGCCAAAAAAATGGCTTCAGATTTACAAAGCATTCAAGCACAGGGCTAATTTCAAACAAAACAATGCTCTCGTGAAACTGAAGCTGAAAGTGAATCGTGTAATTTGTCTCTGCTCATTGCTTTGCTTTTGGATGTGATACCTATCAATGCAAGACACCAAAATCAAATGATCCACTGCATTAAGAGGCTTTTCATCCTTGGGAACATCTCTGAAACAAATGGATATAACAGTGAGGAATAAAACCTAGCACATCAGCTGTAAAATCTTGTTTCCATTAAACTCAGCAGTCCCTTTGATGTTAAAACCACTAGGATAAAGATTTTGCCTTCTTTCAAACTGTGATCCCAACCAAACCAGGATTCTCTTTCCTTGAAGTGGAATTATGCCCTGACTGGCCATTGTGCAAACCAATTCCCCTTCAATATCAACTTTTCACTTCATCAGTTTTTCTCTGCAAGTCCAGACTTGACTTTTCCCACACTTTGTGTAATCTTTAATTAATTTTATTCATTTATTTATAAAGCAAGGCTTCCCAAAGGCTGGATTCCCTGGTGGCCATTTTGGGAAGCATGTGTATGAGTGAATAGAAACCTCTTGCTTTTTTGTACTGAGGTGCTTGGGACACCCAAGTCACTCACTACTGTGTTGTCTTTCTTTGTGGGTTTATTGGATCTATTCTGTGTGAAGGTGGTGATTTATACATTAACAGGAAAAGCCATCACAGATAATTTTAGTAGTCCAATATCTGACCTCATGTCAACTCCATAATATGAAGGAGGCCAGGATTTTATTATCCTTTTTGAATGCATAATAGTTATTTTCTTAATTATTATGATTTTTTTAAATCGTTGCTATAAATAAATGCTGAATGAGGGCTGAATATTCTTGTGTTATAACACCACTGCTTCAGGCCACTTCCAAACCCACAGCTGGATCACTCTGCTGCTGCAGTTTCTGTTCTGTCTTCAGTGAAAAAGAAGGAAATACCAAGTTGGGCAGAAATTACAGATAATTGTGAGAGGAGTAGGAAAAACACAAGAGGAATTCAAGATCAGGTTTAGTGGATATTTATAGCTTTCAAGAGTGAAAAGAAGATGGACTGGACAATAACCAAACACTATTGAAAAAGTCAGCCTAATAGATAGAAGTTATCCAAGTACCATGAACAAGACCCTCCATCCATAGTTATTTTATAATTGTCTCTTTCAGAAATATTGGAGAAGGTTAAGTATTGGTGATTATTAGAATAAGGAAAACGTGGAAGTGTATTAAAGACACAGAAAAGGTATTCCAAAAAGCCTTTAGGGCTTCAGATATACCTGTGTATGCTGGTTAGAGGGCAATTAAAGGCGGAATAGAAAGCCATATAGCACATTTTTAAGATGGATGAAGCCAATTTGGTTCCTGGACAGAGTAGGAGCTTTATTATTTTACAGGAATTTTTGAGGAAGAAACAGAACTTGCATGTGATTTCTCACATGCTGAATTTTCTTGTGTTATAACACTACTGCTTCACGCAATGGTGAGACCCTGCCATGGGCAGGGACACCTTCCACTGCGCCAGGTTCCTCCAAGCCCTGTCCAGCCTGGCCTTGGACACTGCCAGGGATGGGGCAACCACAGCTTCTCTGGGCACCCTGTGCCAGCGCCTCACCACCCTCACAGGGAAGAATTTCTTCCTAATGTCTAATCTCAACCTCCCCTCTCTCAATTTCTTGTAGGTCTCCTTTAGGTATTGAAGGCTGCTATAAGGTATAAGCTTTCTTTAAGGTATAAACTGCTAAAAGATTCCTTAGTCGTTGTCTCCTTCCCCCTCTCCTGGGTGGTTTCTATTATCATAAGGGAACCCAGAGGAGGAGCTGGGAAGCTGAAGGCAGTTAACTGAAGCTAAAACTTTCCCATCTTGCTCGTGTTTGACAAGTGGGTACAGCTTGTATCTCACAGCTCAATATACCTCAAGAATGTTAATTGGCAGGTTTGGGGAATTAGAAGGTTTTTATTTGTGACAGGTGGCCATTGCACACAAATGTGAGAAGAAACCATCCAAAAATAGTTACTGCTTGCTAACAGACTGGCAAAAGGTTTCAAGGGAAGCAGGAAAATGTGGTGGCTGCAGACACAAGCCAAGCCAGGATGCTCTGCCAGCAGAAGAACAACCAACCTGTTCCTGGAGTTAGTGGAGCCATGTATTTTAGTGATGCTGTTTTCCTTCCATTCCCATCCTACTTGAGCTATTTACTGTGGCTGTGCTATAAATAACTCTTGGGAGTGAAAGCTGTTTTCAGTCCAAGGTACATATGCAGGAAATCTCATCCAATTCAGATATGTTTCTTGAGCTCAATGATCTTCCCACCAGAGGGCAACATGTAAAGGTGACTCTCACCTTTTGAGCTCACAGCAAAATGGGCAGTTATAAATGTATTAACCTTGCTTCTGGTTTCACTGACAATGTAGGGATCGTTATTATGAGTATCGTGGTGAGTGTTACAGCAGTACTCTCACTCTTCTCTCTTCAATGAGCAACGTCTGCTTCCTGTTGAACAGACAAAGCCTGGGGATTTCTACAGGATGCTTCTCAATGCTTTCTAAAAGGGGGAAAGGTCTACACCCATAGACCTGAGTGGGTTTACGCAGGCACATAACACAGTTTCAGTCCTTTGACATATCTTTACTTTAGAACATCATCTTTAAATAACATCTGTAAACAACCCCAGAAAACCATCTTCTTATTGCCAAGAACTGTACACAAAAAAGAAGCAAACAAGAAAGCCTGTTTACTGCAGCCTCTACATAAATACACACAAGGTTGAGGTCTGAATATTGTTGAAAGTCTTCTTTAGTGCTGCGTTCTGTGTGGCTCGCTTTCAGTGTGTGCCTGGTGCAAGAGTGTGTGTGAGTCACAAACTGATTTTAGATATCAGAAGCCGTAAGGGTTCTATATGTGTTTGCTAGCCGCAGGTTGTCTAGACGTAGGGAAGTGAGCATTGTCCTTTTGGCCTGGTGTCTTGGGGTTTATTTTCCAGACATATTATTATGGAAATAATAATATTATGGACATGTTATTCACTTAATAAGAACGTGGGTTAGAGGTAACTTCTCTGGTCTGAAATGGGGTCACTGTACTACCCCGCTGTTTTGCTCTGCAAGAGCCTTAGAGATACGAAGGGTCTTGCATTCACCTGCAGATCTGTCTCTCCTCTTTCTTTCTCCATGGATTTGGTCATGTCTTAAAGTTAATTTCAGGCCAATTATATATATGGTGTATACATATACGCACATATATAAAGACTATATATAAATATATGCACACATATATAAAGACTATATATAAAGATATACACACATGCATATAAAAAGAATCAGCAGCTCTGTACATTTTGCGTATCCATAACTTGCTCAGTATATGGAAACTGCTGGTGTCATTTTGAGCCAGTGCCTGCTGTGGTGCTCTTCTGTGCAGAATTCGGTTTAAGGTTACTAGTAGGGATTTGATATTCCTCATTTCAGTCCTGGCTTTTTAATAATGCCTTTTAATTTTTTAATGTGTGCTCATTAATAAGGCATTTCTAATAAAGTCCACTGTGAAGACCATGTTTCAAAAATCAGTAGAAAATATCGGGAAAAGAAATCATTTTGGTATTGGAATATGTCTGCAGTCCCCACTGAATATCCAGCCACAGAAATGCACTGGTGTCCAGGTTGATATTTAAGGCTGTATAAGAGAAAGCTTTAGCTGTGACATGGCGTGGGTGCTTGGAGCAGTAAGGTAGCCCATTAATACAGATCAACCATTCTCTCTATGGACCATTTCCTAAGGCTTTCCAGATAACCAACAGAACCCTGCTTGCCCCTTCTTCTAATTTTTGCCATAGATGCCTGTACTGTGTATAGCTGACTCAGTGAGGAGGAGACAAAGGTTGGTTTTGTTATTAGGACCTCATTATTAGGACCTGAGGTGTCAGTCTTACTCCAGGAGAGACAATGGGAACAACCAGTGTAGCAGAGGTTTCCAGAGAGGGAGGGGAAGGAAAATAGCATTGATGCAGGAATGGGAAACACCTGTGCTGGAAGTAAAAACACAGGAAAGTGCATGGTCAAGCAGCAAGAAGCGGAAAGTGATGCTCCTGAATGATTTGTTCCAGTTCTATTTACTCTTTAGCTGTCTGCCTGCCTCTTCCTGCAAAGAGGAACATAATGTGCTATGGTAAGTGTTGAAAGGAGGAAAATATGTCCTTGAGGACTGAGTAGATTCAAAGGGAGCTCTCTCCTTTGCATTGCAAATCTTGGTGGCATATACAGCTCTTGAATATACAATCCATTTTAATAAACCTATGGAGTGCATGCAAATGCCTTTTTTAATGTGGTCAGATTTCTCAAAGCATCTTTATAATTTATTCAGTCCATTTTCCAAAATCTTTCTAAAATGATTTCTTAAATAGCTATTTAAGAAGTTCTGTTCCTTTTCTTACCAGCTCTTAAGTAGGTGGCTCTAGTTATTCTGAATTTGCTAAGGAAGTTGCTGGGGGACTATTACAAAATGAACTTTCCAGTTGGCGTTAAGTACTCTGTGTTGGTTACTTGTATTAGTCACCAGTCATAGCCCAACTTGACAGTGCTTGAGCATATATTAACCTTCTCACTCCTGATAGGGTATTGGGAAGTTACAACTATGTATCTCAAAACATTCATAAATGCTTACACTTTCAGAAGAAACATGAATTACATTGCAGTGATCAGCATTTTTTGGAAAATGTTTTTTATCCATTAATGTCATTTCATGAAGTTTGAAGGCTAATAAGAGGTGTTCAGAGAACAAAACACTCTCAGTAAAAAAAACTGTATCATTTTTGGAGTCCTGTGTGTTACAGGATGTTTTTGCACAGAATGGTGGAGAGATGACCTTAAACCAGCATATTCCTGAAGAACTTCTCCTCTTAAACAAAGCATATATTTTTGCTTATTAGCTTCACCTGCATCTCTTTCTAAAGTACAATTGCCATATAAACTCCTATTCTCTAGAGATATATATCTTGCCCCTTTAAGGCTGTGCATCTTTCAGATGGAGGAGGTGCCCTGTTGTCTGTGAAGATGCTTTTGTTAATTATTTAAACATTTGACCAGAAATGGTTTTAGCATCACAATTTCCAATTAATGGCATATTTACAGCTTGTAATAAACATTAAGTGAACTATTTTAAGCCACAAACCCCTACAGAGCAAGGCAGGCTTCTTAGCTCTTCCACTACAGTCCCATGCACTGCATGTCTCATCACTGTTACCTAATGAGTACCTTACGGTGAGGCCATGATGAACTAACTTATCATAGAATCACAGAATAATTAGGGTTGGAAGTGCGGCTAAAGCTCATACACTTCCAACCCCCTGCCACAGGCAGGGACACCTTCCACTAGACCAGGTTGCTCCAGGCCCCTGTGTCCAACCTGGCCTTGAACACTGCCAGGGATGGGGCAGCCACAGCTTCTCTGGGCACTCTGTGCCAGGGCCTCAGCACCCTCACAGGGAAGAATTTCTTCCTAATGTCTCATCTCAATCTCCCCTCTGTCAGTTTAAATCCATTCCCCCTTGTCCTGTTCCTACAGGCCCTTGTCAAAAGCCCCTCTCCAGATTTCTTGTAGGACCTCTTTAGCTATTGGAAGACTGTTACAAGGTCTCCCTGGAGCCGTCTCTTCTCCAGGCTGAATAAGCCCAGCTCTCCCAGCCTTGTCAACTTCTATTTCTCAGCTATTCAGTGCTGGGACAGAATGGACCTCCCAGCTGTGAGGTACAGCCCACATATGGAATGTGTCCTACTGCAATTTGGGACCTCTTGCAGTGACCACGTGCACCTATTTTCCAAATTAGAGCATAAAAGAAAGATCTAAAGCAAGAAGCTTTAGGGTTTGTATAAAAACATTCAAGTTCTCAGTGACTGAATGTATTCTCTTTTATGATGTAGTGTTTCCACAGAAGAGAAAAAGAAGACCCCTTCCTGAAATTATTGTAATAATAGTAATATATGCATATGTTTCTGAACGATTTATTGTCACTGAAAGGGATGTTCAGGCTAGTTCAGTCATCATATGCCTGAAATAAAACCAAATGGTTTTGTTTAGGCATAACAATGTTTGTACCACCCTAATTTCATATTCACATATTTCATGGTTTATTTATTGGGTTTTTATGACTAGTATTTAGTATTTTGTTCTGCAGTATGTACACTTCCTGTAAAATGTTTTTGTAAAAGTGGAACTTACTAGTTTAGTTGAAAGAATTGCTTTAAATTTTTGGGTGGTTTTTTATATAATTCTCCACTATGAGTTGCAGTAGCACAGAAAGATGCAACTCTGCTGCCCTTTCTCTTCCCTTTCTTCTGGATTTTTGTCGAGAAATGCTAGAACTCCTATTCCTAACCCATAAGAAATACAACTTCCTGATGCAGTCTTAGCTGTTGCTTTGTTGCCGCTTTGCTATAATGCAGGCTAAACCATACATACTAACCCCAGAGGACTTACAATGTAAATACTTATGACAGGCAACATAAAGACAAAAGGGCACGGGCATAGACAGAAATTACTTTATTCAGGTCACAGGACAGAGGTAGCACCAGAGCTGGAAGAGAATCTGCAGGGCCATTTCCTAGAATCCAATAACTTGCTTGTCGGAAATATACTGTACAATTTTCAAGGCTTTAGTTTTCTACTGCCATTTCATTCTGTTACCTGCTATCATACATGAACAGTCTCTGCTTATTGTCCTGGGTTCAGCAGTAGCAGTCATTTTTCTCCTTTGTAGTAGCTGGTGCAGTGCTGTGCTTTTGACTTTCAGCCTGGGAACAGCGCTGATAACACCGAAGTTTTTAGCTGCTGCTCAGAAATCTTTACTCTGACGAAGGAGTCAGAGTAAACATTACTCTGACAGACTCTGAGCCTCATGCTCTGCCAGGGAGGAGGAGAAGCCGAGAGCAAGCAGAGACAGGACACCTGACCCAAACTGACCAAAGAGGCGTTCCATGCCACAGCACGTCATACCCACTAACTGAGGGCAGTTACTCGGAAGGGTTAGATCACTGCTTGATCGGGCTGGGTATTGGTCAGCGGGTGGTGAGCGGTTGTATTCTCTTCCCTTGTTATTTCCCTTATCATTATTATGATCGGTGGCAGCAGCAGTGGTTTGTGTTATACCTCAGTTACTGGACTGCTCTTATCTCAACCTGTGGAAGTTGCATACTTTCGATTCTCCTCCTCATCCCTCTGGGAGTGAAGAGGAAGAATGGGGGGGAGTGAGCAAGGGCTGCGCGGCTGAGTTGCTGACTGGGTTTAAACCAAGACAGTTCTTTTTGGAGCCCAACGTGGCATGAAGGGTTGAGATAATGAGAGATCTGACCAGATTGTGTCGAATAGTATTTGTAATAAGCATTCATTGTTTCAGATCAATAGTCACTCATCACAATGCTGATTTATTGGCTCTCAAAGTTGTTGTTCTTGATCTCACAGTTTCAGCATGTCGTACCTTACTTACAGCCGATATTTGTTGTGTTGGTGTTACTGGCTGGGGGCCTTGGGATAAGGTTCTGGTTTCATTGTACTTTATGGTAATGTAATACAATAGAATCATTGATCATGAAACCGATCAGGCTTGTGTTCCCAGTGTGGTCACCACCTCTATACTCTGGGAGGTATATAATGGAAGTGTTTAACAATTAAACATCTTTTTTCCCCTCCTTGGGTGGTCAACCCGTGAAGGAGACATTCCGTTACATTCTCGGCCCCCCCATCAGACCACTTGCAGCATCATTTGAGAGTTCTGAAGGTTTTGAATGGCCTTTGGGTACCCTTGAGACCTGCCTGCTGATTGTGATGGGAACCACCATGTTGCTGCACATACAGAATGTGTTTTACCCACGACCATTTTGTCTGTTCTCAATAGTTAAGCAGAGTCGGGTTTGGGCCTTGTCTAAGGTTAGGCAACGATACAGGAGGACTAAGAGATTTTCCCCGAGGCTGGACAGTCATGAGTGGCAGGGTGTGTGAGATAGTATGGGCAAGTATCTAGGCCAGTGGGCCCCTCCAGTGCTCTGGAACTTCACCACTGAACAAGTGCGAAATCCAGAAGAACTAGTAAAACACTTAAAGGAGGCGTGCTGTCATTCTGATCACACTAGAGAGGGACAAATCATGGCAACGCGCTGGAGCTTGGCCTATGCTTACAGAGCCCTGTTCAACACTACCCAGCTCCTTCAAAAGAAAAAAAATGGTAGGAATTAGGAGCCTGATGGTACTTCAGCATTTTCATGATGCTGTATGCTGGGCTGTCTCAGACTCTGGAGGGACTCAGGGTTACAAAAAGGTACCAACTGGGTAAGGGCCACTGTGCAGGTGAGGAGAGCTGAAGGGCAGAAGCCCTTCAAGCATTGCAAAGGGTGGCATAAAGGAAAGGACAGGAGAGCTTCAGAAGCTGAGGACCCAATCAAAAAAGTTCTTTGCCAACTGGTTTGTGTCCTGGCCACTCTACCAGGCCGCCTGTGCTGCCCATGTGCTCAAAAATATTGCAGCTTTATTCACACTTCTGCAAAAAGCCCAAGAAAATCTCAATTAAAGGAGCTTTTTATAACAAATGACAGCTTTGTGGCAATTTCATTCAGCGCTGTTCAGCATATAATTGGCACGTATTTCTGTATGCAAAGGGAAGAAAACATGAATGGAAATCACAGCTCTCAGCATGGGGATTGTGTTTTCCCTATGTGCAGTAAAACGAAGTCCTGGATGTGCTAAAAGCTGAAAGTTCGAGTCCTTGACACAAGTAGCACAAATCCTGTGAAAGACTGAACTCACCTATAGTGTCACTGATCGTAGATAGGTAGCTCTCTGGAGATGAATACAACTACATAATTGGTGCCAAGATCTTCATAAAGTGATAGTCTAAAAAATAAGCATACTGACAGGAAGTTCCTGAGTCATCTTACCCTAATGATTTCCTGGCTGTGTTAGCTTTGCTTACAAAAGAATGGGGATATTTCAAATGAGAACAGACTGGGTCAATCTATTTTCCTTTTGTCGCCATTTTCTGCTGGGAGTGCTTGTAGTGGAATAAAATTAATTAGTTTGTTAGTGCAGGACTAGATTTTATCGTGCAAAAAGCAGCAAAATCAACAATATTCAGTTACCTAACTTTCAAGTCAGAGCTGGAATGGGTTTGGCAGAAACAACTTGACATTAAAATGAGTGGTAGTGAGGGAGAACTGGTGTGTACAGTGTACCAGAACCAGCCTGTAAAAGATTCTCAATTCTAATGTACAGTGAGGGTTTTAAGTATTAAATACCAAGTTAATTGGACAGTAAAGAGAGGAGCTGTTTGACCCCGAAATGCTGCCCAGGCTACAGAGGCTTCCTGAAGAGACATGCAGAATCTTACTGGGGAGGCAGCTCCCTTAAATGTAAAACCCTTCAGCCAGTTAAGTCACTGATCTGCAACACTTACTTTAATCATTTATTATGGGTGATATGGGCCTTTCAAGATAATCCCTGCTATTTGAGGCTTAATATTTCATCCATCTCAATGGGGATAAGGTAAAGGATTTGTTCATGAGATCTCAGTTTAGACAGAATGTATTTCAAAACGCTGAAAATCACTGAAGCCTGTATTTTTTACTCACAGATTTGTAGAAAGTTTCTCATTGGGTCTGAACCACCTTCTTTTGTGAAGCAAATACAAAATATGAAAGTTTGCGTAGAATAGCAATTTTTTTCTTTTCCCAGATGACACTGATGTGAATCTAAGTCACCCTGGGCATATAATGCAGTAAAAGATGTTTTCCTAGTCTTCATCTATACATATATTTATGTGACTATACAGCTATACAAACAAATATGCATGTAGTCAGGCCTTGAAAGTGCCTTGTGGACAATCAAAATGTCCAATTTCAGAAGGGCAAACTGTTAATCAGATTTATAACAGAAAAATACAAAGTGCAGGTTAACTTGCCTACAGCCTTCAAATGAGAAAGGTAACATGGTATGTGGCACTTTGAGTAGCTGATAAAAAGTCATTTAACTGGACACAATATGCTAACTTTCAGCTTTCCTACACTACCAGTACCCGTACCTGTCTCTCCTACAGGCTTGCTGTGGATCAAAGCCAGTCCATGTGTCGTGTGTCCAAACCAGCAAGGTCCAAAGTGCTTCATCTCCACTTGACATCTGTATATTTGCTGTGTCAAACCCCTCAGATCAGCATGCTCTTAGTGACCTCATGGCAGCCTTCCAGTATCTGAAGGGGGCCTATAGGGATGCTGGGGAGGGACTCTTCATTAGGGACTGTAG
>JAOEHY010034049.1:27837-39532 GCA_025447955.1 Psilopsiagon aurifrons | reverse complement strand
GGGGTGTTTTCCCTGTGGGGGGCTGTCATCAGAGAAGTGTCTCGCTTGAGCATGTGAGAAGTGCACAAAACTAGGTGACCAGAGCTAGAAATACAGAGAAAGAGTCACCCCTGCACCTTTTGTCATGGTGGAAAGGCAAGACAAGAGGAAGACTAGTTGCTTGCCAGCAAGAAGTCACCCACATCCTGTAACATGATGGGCGTCTGAGACTCATTCCCCGTGACTTTAAATGACCCATTAGATGCCCAAGGGCACAGATCATGCCCAGGAAAAGACAAAGAACACAAGCATTTGGAAGTCTGAGGATTAAGTGGGTCCAAACTATGCTGATGTTCTCCCACCAACAGCCCTGCAGAATCTGAAGGAAGAAATTCAATTAGATTACATCTGCCACCTCAGGTTCAGGTTTTAATTGAAGACCACAGGTACTTAAAGAAAGGGGAAACCTTGCTTTGGGGAAACCCAAACTCAAACTCTGTTTCAGTCCAGTGTCTCCATACAGAAAGCTGCATAACTCAGTCCAAGACAGATTCTACACAATCACAGCATATCCCGCACCTCATTATTTCTCCTACCATGTCTTCAGCTTATAGAAACCCAGACTGGTTTGGGTTGGAAAGAAGGACCAATTCCAACCCCCTGCCACAGGCAGGGACACCTTCCACTAGAGCAGGTTGCTCCAAGCCCCGTCCAACCTGGCCTTGAGCACTGTCAGAGATGAAGCATTCATAACTTCCTTGGGATCCCCGTTACGGTGATTCACCACTCTCACAGTAAAGAATTTCTTCCTAATATCCAACCAAAATCTCCCTTTTTTATGTCTGAACCCATTACCTATCAAGCTTCTCATATGCCTTTTCCATGGAAGTCAGCAGAGAGGCGCCAATTTACATTATATGAAAACAGGGCCCTTCAAACATAATGGAGATAATGAAGGTCACTGCCTGGTGACTTTCAGCAGCTGGGGGGAATAGCTTCTGCCCCTGTCCCCATGGCTGGCATGCCAGCGGGGAGGCTGAGAGGTAAGCAGCCCGGGGGATATCTGGTGGTGGTGATCCCTGCCTGTGTCTGGAGGTGCCTACCAGGACACAGCATTGTCTCTACACTTCCTCAGAGGACTTATCAGCATAGGGTAATCTGATTTCACAGTGTAAGGTGCTCCGACACTGCTCCCAAGCACTGGATCCTTCTTTCCTTTTATACCCCCCTTCAAAATTGGAGGGAAAGGATGCCTTGGCACAGCCTGCTGCAGAAGCCCCTGCACAACAGATGCCAGGGGCAGAAGTCTTCTCAAACTGGGACCAGCTTCTGCAGGCTGGTATATCTGATGTGGCCCTGCAGGCACCATGCTTCTTGAAACAACCATCTGAAAACACTCCTGCTGCCATTAGAAGTGCATGACAGTAATCCCTTTCTGTCCAAATTCAGCCAGGTCCCTGCACTCAGGGGTCAGATCCCCTCAGCCAGCTCCCTCCCCTGTGCCATCAGCCTGTGTTACGGTCCAGCAGGTCCGGAGAGCAGGATTTAATGCAGTGCCTTGTGATTCCACCCGCTGAGGATGTCCAGTGGCATAAGCTCATCATATGACTGCATGCTGTGCACATTGGGGTAACCATGTGGAAGAGCTAATTACAAGGCAGGAAATTAGAGCACAAGCTCAGAGGAAGCAATCTTTCAGCACACAGCAAAGCCAATCACACAGTCTTTAGAACCATGCCTTAAGTAGAAGAAAACTGGCTGCTGAAGGAAGACCAGGGTTAAATACCCCTCTTCTTCCTCTCAACATCTGCCCTTGCTGTAGCACAGCTCAGTGGAAGTCTAAGCAATGTTGTCCAAGAGAGATGGAAAACTCCCTTCATTAAGAGTTCGGCAGAGCACTTGAGCATGTGTTTATTGTAGGCATATGGATAACCTTACTGACTTCAGCAGGATGGCTGGCATGCTTTTTATTAGGCTCATGAGGGAGAACCTTGCTGAGTCAGATCCAGAAGGTTCATACTTTCTCCAAGATCAAAAGCAGCACACCAGCCTCTGCAGCAGAACCCACACGGCTGCAGCTTATTTGCTTTGCACCGACTATGTCCAAGTGGGATGAAGTGCAGCCTGGAAGCCAAATTAAGCTTTCCCCTTGTTTTGCTGCAACTGTTTAATTTTGGAGCACATCAGCAGAAAAAACAGATTTTTTGACAGTGCAGAGGTTTTCAGATGAAACACTGGGATCATTTGCAAGCTGCTGCCATGCTAAAATACAGAAGAGAAAACCTGCAATACAGATAAATAAGATGTTAAGTGTGCTAGAATAATATTTTCATTGGCACCAAGACACCTTTGCTGCCTTCCCCCACCCCAAGATGGAAGAACTAACTGCCAGAGCGCAATTCCTTTTGACTTGGGATCTGCATTTACTAGTACCTGTTTGCTTTGAAGTCTCTGTGCCAGCAGGACAGAACACACTAAAGGATCTTTGAACTGCCTACCCCACGGGCTGTGTCTCCCTCCCCAGCCCTAATCCAAATTATCACCAAAGTAGAGCACAAGCATCACTCATCCTAACTGACAGAGAAGCTCTGGAAATAACATCACAGACATGTGAAAATGGGCTCAAGCATAGATGGCTGCAAATGATAAAATAATAAAAGCTTGCCTTTGGCCTGCAAACACTGCTCCAGGTGAAGAGGTGAACACACAGAGCTGTCAGATCACACTGGGATTGCAGTGGATCAGTTGTGATCAAAGCGCTCACAGTCAGCTGCCCACTGCTGCACAGCGCAGATCTCTAGGAAAGGCAGAATAGCAAGTACAGTCAGTGACTGGGCAAGAGACGATAGATAGTACAGGAGCCATTCAAGGAACCTGGAGACTTAGAGGTGTCATAAGGACAGGGCAGGGCTTGGGAAGTGATCCCTTCGTCTCCAGCATCAGCTAGTGGGCTACATCCAGACTAGGCCTCAGGAGACTGAGGAACAAGAACCAGTTGAGGACAATGACACAGCTAGTGACACAGATTCACTTTGCAAAGCATGCTGGCAGCCCTCACATGTACAGAGACATGCCTGTATACACACACACATATCAATTCTCACTCATTTCAACCCATACACTTGGTACAGGTTGAAATAACAGTAGCCGGGTACAACTGACATCCTACAACATTTATGAAACATAAGTGATGGTCATGCTTAGAAATGTGACTAATGAAGAAGAAAAATCCCTACGGGTTTCTTGCCATCTCAGCAGTTCCTAGCTTAAATTGCTTTATTTCACATGCACCAGCCTTTGTACCAGGTTTCATTACAGTGTGTACCACAAAGTGAAACCGAGATGGAAAAGCAAAACTGTTTTATTTCATTTCCAATGACTGTGCCATCTACTCAGCAACAGAAAAGCCTTAAATGCTTCAGCCTGAGATCACTGTCAGCTGAAGACAGCAGATTAATACTGTGAGAGCATGAACTGGAGCAGAGCACGGGCTTACGTCAGTGACTGCTTGCTGACTCGCCCTCCAGAGCCAGAAGCAGTGCAGAATCCAGCTAATCTATAAACATAACCAGAAGTAAAACCCACACAACATATCTTGGGCAAAATCTCAAGGATCAGTTTCGCCAGGTAAAAGTTTATTGCACCAAAAGGTCACTTTTTCAGTGTCATTTCACTTTAATCCTTATCACCCATGTTCACACACTTTGACCAAATAACCAGAAAATCAGGGACAGTTTTCCACACCCATAAATGTATCTTTCCTCTGAAGCAATGGAAAACTTTAAAGGCACTTAAATGATATAATGATGAGCATGGCATTACAAAAAAATGTAGATAGATAAGAGGATTGTCTGGTAGGAGCCAGCAGCTTTAATTTGACATGATGATAACTTCCCTTGTGAATGCTGGGACAGGGGCAATGTGGCTCTCTCATCTTCCATTAGCAGGGTAACAAATACAAAATGCTTCTCTCAAAGAGCCCTGTAAAAATCACCCTCTCCAGATGACGTTTAGAGTCAAATGCTCCACTCTGAAATGGGAGGCTGAGGAGGGAAAGGGACAGCATCAAGTGTTGACAGCTAGTCAGAGCTCAGACATTAAGTGAAAGCAAGATCAGTGCTTGGATTAGGACACTGGTAAACACACACATCACCAAGGAAGAAGCAAGATCACTAAGCATGAATTGCACTGAGAGGTAAAAGCAGGAATGAATTCTGCTGGTGTCTCAGCTTCCTCCCCTCTAGTGAGGACTCAGGAAAGAAAAAGTTACTGTAAGTCATCCCTTGGAACCAATTAACCAGCAGTCTCCTATAAGGGAGAAACATTGTGCTGTGAGGAACATGAGGTGGCACCCACATACGGGAATAAAAGCAAAAGAGCAGAAAATTAAGGCAATGCTTTCAAGAGACCTTTGGAATAAATGCCGTCTCCCACCTCACATATCACATGCATTCCTTGAAACAGCCTCCTACTTTCATGCAGTGCATGGCTACATTACACATAGGAGTAAAATAAAGCTCATCACTTGTACGTGGTGATGTTTACCTCATGGTAATGACCGGGAGTCCTTTCACGTTTAGTCTACCATAAGCAATGGAGCAAATTTCGGTAAACTATAGAGGCCTGATTACAATCTGCTACTACTGTAGCCTATAAATAATACCATGAACATGCAAGCAAATTGATACACCCTTCCCTGGTGCCTGCACAATCCTCTCTCTACATATTCCAGAGAACACAAACCCACTCTTCTTTAAGGTTTCTTTAGTATCAGGAGCAACACCTCTGCAGTCACAGCCACGGTCAACTAAACCCAGGATACACTCATCCCTCAATATCAACAAGCATAAAGGAACCTTCCTTTGGCTCATGCAGGCAGCACAAGGAATGTGTTTCTATTTTGCTTTTACTATGTAACTGCAGGGTAAGGCATTTGCTACTGAAAGTTCACAAAAAGCTGTAAGATTCGTTTGTTTGAAAGGTCTTGAATACATTTCAAGTGCTATTGCTAGAGCTCAATGTACAGGGTTAACCGTGAGTTCTGTCCTCCACATCATCATAACACGTTCATACATCAAAAGCCCTGGTTGCTTCTATCAACATAAATCATTTTTTTCTCCTCCAGTTTTTCCTTATTTGCTTGGGTTTGGGGTACAAGGAAGAGTTCTGCCCCCCCCCCAGCAGTGAGCATTTATGCTCAATTCTCCTGATAAAACCATGTTTTACAGCCTCCTGTGGCCCCACTGAGCCACAAAAATGGAGAAGTCTCCATCCTCCTGATGTCCTGAGCAGTACCCACAGGGCTTCAACCAGCATCTGCACCCACCCCTCTAGTAAAGGCAGCCATATGCATGGAGTTAAATACTGAAATGCATCAAGCTGAAGCGTCTGTATATATTAAGCCACAGAACTCGTCCTGGCTATCACCATCATCCCAGTGCACAACAATAGGTGCTATTTGAAGCTCCAAATTCATTTGTGCAAAATAAATGCAGATATACAACAAAAATCCTTCCGTTACAAAACCAAAGCAGAATAAGCAGAATATACAATGGGAGCCGAGTATAACAAGAAAGTAGCTGCAGGTTTTGATTTGTACACATACATATTTATATACATATATATGTAAGCATTTTATCTTAGCCAGAGGTTTTACTATGGGGGAAAACAAAAAAAAAAAAACACAAACCTATCTTACTGGGGTAGAAAGGTCAAGGTATTTTAAATCAATTTTTCCACAATTTGTGTCTGACAGAAACTGATGCTGTCTAGGTAAGTACTGCTATCTTGGGATGAGCTCAGGGCCAGCAAAACAAGGTGATAAGGAAGGGACATCATCTCAAAACTAATAAATCTCCTTCCCAGATGGCATTTTTATCTAAGAGTGCCAAAAGAAGCCAGACAGGAAATTTGTGGACCTATATCATGGTAAACTCATTAAGAGTAAGCGAGTTTCTGAAAGACTAAAAGCGAGTTAATCTGGTGCCTCTGATTAAAAAAGGACCTCAGCACTTCAACTCCGTCAGCCTAGTTTACAATGTATAGAATAATTTAATCCACCAGAGCATCAATCCTGTGAATACCTATGAAGGAGATAACATAGCAAAGCGTGCATTTTAAAGATGTCCCCAGAGTATGTACTAAAACTGATGAGTGCAGCAGCATGAGCATTCCTGCTTACCTGAATGGTCTGCAATCATCCCTGCTCAGAGGAGTTCTGGAATAAAACCAAACCCAGTTAATTTTTAAGGCAAAACATAAAAGTACAGGAACTTCTCTAAAGAAGCCCAGTCCTTCTGCTGCGTTTCAAGAGATGGGACCTGGAGCAGACCATCTCTCTCATAATGGACAACAACATCATGAATCCATGCAGAACAGAAGATCCTTGGTGCAGCCAGCTGCGGCCACAATGTCTGTCTGTCCCAGGCCGGCTGGAATGTCTATCAGTTCTCTAAGAGTGGGCTACTGAGACCACCAAAGAGACAACCACAGGTTGTACCACTGAAACAGATCAGACACTAGGAACCCTCTCTTTGATGCTCATAGAGAGATAACAAACAGTTTTTAAGTATTATAATCGGACACATTCAAGCATTTGTGGTAACCACCTATCAAACTCACAATGCTGACTTTCCATAGAATTAGGAAAGGGTAAGCAAATATTTATATTGCTATGTTTAAGACAATAAAAGCCTTTTCCGAGTACTTTTGCAATTATAGTCATAAAGCACTTGTACAGGAAGGAGCATATTGTTGGCAGAGGAAGCATATTTTGTTCTTAAAACTAATATTTAACTCAGAAATGCATTTATGTAATCTGTGCTCTGTTACAGTGATGTATTAATAATGAAATTGTAGCTCTCCAAGAAAGTAATGAACATTAACAATGGAAGTGGAATCAGAATCCTATAATGTAAGAAATACTGCTTGGTCAGCTGCACACAGAAGGTGCCTCAGTGATTTGAGTCAGAACATGAAAGGACCATAATGATAATGACTCACATCACATTTGCATAGTTAGTGCCTTTCAGCTGGAGAACGATCTCTAGACTTTTTAAACCACTAGGCACAGGAGGTGCCAAGATACTGCAGAAGGATGCTGAGCACCTCCAGCTTTTGAGGGACCTCTTTAGGGGGTTAACTGGATGGGTTCTGTAAGACTTATCTTTGGGACAGCACAGCAAATCTTCCTGCCAAAAGGCAGTAGTGCTTTTGGCTCCTGTGAAGCATCCTCATCAGACAGGCTCATTCCTGCTCCATGTCTGAGCTGCTGGCTTGGATGTATATGTTTGTTACTACCTCTGATGCTGGCCCAGTTTGGGGCAAAGAGAGGTTATTTTTTCCATACAGAAGCCTGTTCTTGCACATTTTTCCCACCAGCACATTCATGGTAGGGACCACAGGGATCTCTCCATCATGCCCCTGCTACAGGCTAAACATAGACTCAAGGGCTGTGCTCTTTCTGCAATGTGCCATGGTATTCCTTAAGGCTCTTGGTCCCGTCATCATCCTGATTGAGAATTCTAAAGATGATGCAGCAGCTATAGCTTCTGGGATGTACATAGGATTCCTTAATGTAAAGAAACAGGGAGGAGAGGGAATCCTCACTCTAACACAGGTCTGCCTGCAGCCACTATGTTCCTCCCAAGCATGGGAGTACTCAGTAGCTTCAATGCAGCCAGGGTGAACCATGTGGTTTCTAACTATTTACACTTAAATGCAGAAATTAACTTAAAACCCCTATAAAGACTTGCATGCAGTTGTAATGCTGCAAATAGCCTCATACTAAGGAGCTCTTTGAAAAGGAGGCTGAAAATGTCTGAAAATGTCATTAGCCAAATAAAGGCAGGTTGGAATTGTATCCTTCCCAGTTTGCTTGAAGGCAATATGGGCTCATTAATACATTAATAAGTATAGTTAAATACTGATGCTTAACTACTATTGGCCTAGAACTCATCATTAAACCCAAATTAGCCCCATTCCTGTCAGTGTTCAAGGCCAGGTTGGACAGGGCTTGGAGCAACCTGCTCTAGTGGAAGGTGTTCCTGCCCATGGCAGGAGTTTGGAACTGAGTGAGCTTAAGGTACCTTCAATCCAAACCATGAAATACGGATCTCAAATTTCCTGCTGCAGGAGGTGAGCAGACTTCCTATGTCACAGATCAGAGGCACCTTTAAAAGCACAAGTGCTAAATTAATCTTCCTGTGCTACACATGGTGCCTTGAGGACAGTTCTCTGGTAGTCTGGAGTTTACTGAAGGTTGGGTCCCCCCACCTTGCCTTTCTAAACAGATTTCAATCTTCTTTGATTTTCCATGCATGAGCAGCCAGGTTGAATGAGCAGATCTGTTATCAGCTGCAAGGAGTCTGGGCTTACAGCTGCTGACTGATAGCTCTCTGCAAAACCCCCTCTTAGTGCACCAGGCCTTGCTTCCCTCTGCTTATCCTCTCAGCGGCTTCCCTATGCCTGTATGGCAGACCAGAGATTTGATGACATACCAAGCCAGATGAAGACACAGAAGAGTTTTGCATCCTAGGGTAAAACCATAACACATTGTTTGCTGACAAGCAATATCCATGATTTTGATTCTTGTGCCCTTTTTTAGCAAGGACAATGATATACACAACTAATGCAGCAAATAAGCTCACAGCTTAGTATCTCTAGCAGAAAAGTAGCATGTTTCAGATGCACAGCCCATGACTTCTCTGATACAACACCTCACCTCATTGGCTTCATTTCTCAGAATCTAAAGTCAGTATTTCTAGAACAAAGCAGCTGAGAGATGCTCTGAAAGAAAGTACAGTGGTAGGAAGCATCTTCCACACATACACATTTGTTTTGTGTCAAGGGAATAATTGTCAGCTGAGACCCCAGAGATGTTAAATTGTCTGTTCTGCATATACTAATGGGAGCTCAATGTTAAGTCAAATCACACCCCAAGATGATGTGAAAAGCAAGTTGTTAACAAGGAGAGGGGCTGAAGGTGCTTTTCCATTTGGAAAATGCTTTCGTATTTTCCTTCCAGACTCAGAGGATTAGGGTGATAAAGGGATAAGATTTGCCAGGAGTATTTTAGCTGACTAACACATGGAAACAATGCAGATTGCTCGCATCCTGTTTGCGGATTCATCACCAAGGCTTCATTCTTTTATTTATTTACTTAGGGTAGAAACTGTTCTGGTAAAGAAAACTATACCTAACATTTTCCCAGAATTGAGATTACCCAAATATAACCTTCATACTCCATTTTTAAGTAGGAGAAAGAAGGGTAAATCCTCATCTGGCCTTTGGCATACTTGAAAACTTGGTATTTCAATGCAACCTTTTTAACTGCTTATGTTAGTAGTCAAAGCAACAGTGAAATACGAGGTTGCCAAGTTGCATAAAGTATCTTCCTTCCTAGATAGACAGCAGATGTTAGAATGACCACTCATGTTTCAAACTATTTTTTTTAAAACAAGAAATTTCCACCTTTAGGACGTTTTAAACCAAGTTTAAATTAAAGTAAACAGGTAGAAAGTTTTCATCACAAAAAACCATTTGATTTGCTCCTGGTCTTATGAATCCAGTAAATTCCATAAGATCCAGTATGAATGAAAGAACTCTTTTGGCTGTTCCCCTGTACACATTTGATGGTCTTTGATCCATGCATTAGAGCCGATTATTCCCATTTTGTTTCTCCCTGGTTTCAGGGACCATCTCTGAAGTGCAAGGACACTGCTACTGTGTTAGAGATGGCAATTATTTACTTCATAAGGAAACAACCCGTACTGGTTGTCCATGAGGAGGTGGTCAGTCTTGTACAAACCTATTTGCCCTGCGACAAGCATAGGTGAAAACTGCTATTATGTTTAAATGCTGCTCCACAAAGGATCAGCTCTGCCCCATCATGCTACAGAGATGGGGCTGGAGGAGCAGGGACCCTGAATGCAGTAGGCATGGGCTGGGAAATGGTCTTCTCACCACCCAGCCCCTTCTGTGCTGCTCTGAAAAGAAACCACCCATCAAGAGAAGCTTCCTTGCTGGTTTAGCAGCATTTCTTGGGCTGCTCTACCGCCATAAATCCCCAACTGGCTCATCAGGAGCAGGAAGACAACCAGAGCCAGAGGAACAATGAGAGCCTCAGACCACCTACCCCGGGATCAGCAACACCTGCACACTGCTGAGAGATGCACACTGCTGGGACCCTAACACAGGCAGTGGTATCAGTGAGAAAGTCTCCTGATTTATAGTGTTCCTCCTCATGCTGAAGCTTGGCCAGCAGCCGTCACATCTGAGGCCTTTTCTGTCAGCCAGGTGTTCGTTTCACAGCTCTCCTGAGCTCCAAGAGCTGTCTGGCTTAGGCTGGCAGTGCTGACTGTGCAGGTTTTACTTCTTTATTAGGTCAGGCTTTCCATTCCAGCAATATTCACACCATGACCTTCTGGCTTTTCCATTTACAGCCCTGTGCTTGATTCTTTTATAGCATCCGCAAGGTACTGACATCCAGAGCTTTGCATAGGTAAGGCATCTGTTAATCTGTCTGTCCCTTGGGCACTTGTCCTGGGTTCAGCAGTAGCAGTGATTTTTCTCCTTCTCGGTAGCTGGTGCAGTGCTGTTTTTGACTTTCAGCCTGGGAACAGCACTGTGATAACACCGACGGTTTTAGTTGTTGCTCAGAAATGTTTAGTCTAACCAAGGACTTTGAGCCTCATGTTCTGCCAGGGAAGAGGGGAAGCCGGGAGGAAGCAGAGACAGGACACCTGACCCAAACTGACCAAAGGGGTATTCCATACCACAGCACGTCATGCCCAGGATGTAAAAACTGGGGGCAGGGACCCGGAAGAGGGGGGTTCACTGCTGGGTTGAGCTGGGTATCAGGTGGTGAGCAGTTGTATTCTCTTTCCTTGTATCTCCCTTGTCATCATTATTATTGGTGGTAGCAGCAGTGGTTTGTGTTATACCTTAGTTACTGCACTGCTCTTATCTCAACCTGTGGGAGTTACATTCTTTCAATTCTCCTCCCCATCATCTCAGGAGCAGGAGAAAGAAAGAGAGAGGAGTGAGTGAGTGAGCAAACTGCATGAGAGCCTTAAATCATGACAGCACTGTCCTGCTCCACTTGAGCTCAATGCTAGAGACTACCAGAGAGCCTTGGACTTCAAGTGTTTTAACACACTGTAAGCCCAGAGGGCAGCTTCTCTTAGCCCACCCTCAAGCCAGTGAATAAAAGCCCTCATTCTGCAAAACAGAGGCTGCTCCAGTTTCCACTTCTGCATTCAGATCTGTAAGAACTTGCCAGCTGTCCAGCACCAATGGTGGAAGTAACATCCATTAGCTGGAAATCAGGTAACACATACTTAAAGTGCAGGGAGCACATGTGTTTTAGCTACCCTCTAACCCTTCCCCCCCCACACTAAGAGCGCCACAAGTGGCAAATGCACCCAAAGTTCTACACTTCAAGCCAGAAGCAACATTGCAGGCATCAAGTGAGAGCTGCTAGAAAATAAGATATCCTTTATATCCAACCTCACAATACTATAGTTAGAGATCAGAAGTGACGGACCTTAAAGCAATTTCCCTTGCTTTGTCCTAGCTCACCTGCAGGGCCTGCTTCCTTCTTGCCTTGACCACTATTTTATCAACTCAGTCTTTGCAAAGTCATTTTTACCTATTTTACACATGCATAATCCCTAGGCATAAATCAAAACACATGGGGCTGGGAAGTCACCCCCCC
>JAOEHY010034049.1:11228-27800 GCA_025447955.1 Psilopsiagon aurifrons | reverse complement strand
CCCAAATTCTTCATGTCTCCGCTAGTGTCTCCTATGAGTGCATCTCACACGTGCTGTGCAATGGGGCTGGACAGCCACGGTCAGCACGGCTCCTAAACTTTTCCCAATGGGATTGCTCATGAGGTTGCAAGTCCTTTTCAAGATGACCAAGAAATACATAACCCCTTTGCATCCTCAGGGTCTGAGGAACCTCTTTGGTACAAGCCCAAGCAACAGGGAGGTCTGCAGGCCTTGGGAACATAACACATCTGAGGGCCACTTTTCCAATCTCATTTTTGACACCAGCAGCAGGACAGAGATCAAGTAGCAGCCTCCTGTTCACATAAGCAAAGACCATGTGTCCTATTTCCCAAACACAGCACTGAACTTTCCCCCTAGACCTCCATGGTTTAGTCAAATGGAATAAACAAATACGGATCTTTTAGCTGACTAACTGGAAATTATTTTTCCTCTTAATAAAAGGATGCTGAGCAAGTACTGGGTATAGACGGGGGAGAGTCTTTCCAGAGTAAACTCTATGCACTTATTTCATCTTTTGTTTGACAGAGGCAGGCAGTTTAGAAAACCCCATTGCAAAGCAGCACACAACAGAGGAGCTTCATCCTCATCCTGTCATTCATCTCAGCTGTCAATCCCTACAACTGGCATCAGTCACAGTGACCATGTCACAGGAGTAAGCTTGGCTCAGCCTTCATCTGCCTCATGACCTGCTCAACACTGTTTTCCTGCTGTTAATTCAATTATCTTACTCTTTATGCCAGGTCAGGTGCATTATTACATGCTTAGAGTACTAACCTCAGTGTCTGCAAATCCAATGAAACTTTGCTAGAGAATGCCAACGGCTTTCAAGAGCCAAGAACTCACGCAGGAGAACACTTTCACTTCAACACAAGGACCAAGGTTACACTTACCTATGTACTGGTGAATAAACTAGTTTAGGCAGCAAGGAAGGATTAGAATACACTTTTCTTGCCTATGTCACCAAGTCACACATCTCCTAACACAGACAGGCTGTACAACAGCAAGGATGGGTGTGCTCCAACCATGAGACCACATTACCCAGACTCCTGCACCACACCAAGCACACACTTTGCACACCACAAAGAGCTTTGTATGTACCTCACACATAGAGGCATTCCAACATGCTCTTTGTTATTGTTTTCACAATGTCACATCACCCTTACAAGCATTTGGCATTTTACTGTGTTTTCTGCTGCAAAGTGTCTTCACACACGTGCCACTCATAACAAAGTACCTCTGCTACAACTGTCACCTTAAAAGCAAAGCTGTTTAAGAGGTGCAGAGGATAAAGCCTTTCAAGCACACTGATCCTCATCCCACCTTTAGAAGGAAGAAAGCAACTCCAGATACCACTGAATACTCTTGATGAAAGAGCTAACAGGCTTGCAGGAAAACATCACATCAGCAGTGCTTGATCCTTTAAGTGCCTGGTACCTACTTGTAGGCATAAAGTCAAGGAAGAACTTTGTATATTAAAAAATAAACCAGTTCTCTAATTAAATCACAACAACATCAATAAAATGAAAACCAACTTCAAAGGAAGGAAGGAAAATACAGCCCAGAAGTAAATATGTTCTGTGAAAATTACCACAAAACGCCAAGTTTTATCTTACCAAGCACTAACCAGAAGTCTTTAAACCTTCAGACGCCAGCTTATCCAACACACAACTCTGCTCTTGCAGGGATATGCGAGGATACTTAAGGAATGCAACCCAGATGTTTATGCTTTTTTCAAATTTAAGCCTTTCTGAAACACTAAACCAGTGAGATGAGGAGAGGTTTTCAGCCACCAGACCCCAGTCTGTTGATTACAAAACAGATAGGCTTGTCTGGCTGAGCTGGGAAAATGGGGGAGTAGGCACTCACGCTAATGAATACTGAAACAGAAGATCCAGCAGGTAGTTGTACTTGTCCATATATTTGTCATGCTTGACTTGTACATTGGATCCCATTGGGGAAGATCTTGTTCCCAAGTTAATTTCAATAAGGTAACCTCTGCTGCAGCTCCTGACTTGTGCGGTCCATAGCAGAACCACAATATACATCAGCTGTTGGAGCAAGTACATTGCCAGAGAGCTGCCAAAAAGGTGGTTAATCCCAAATTCAAATCCCGACACATTGCCTGGGTCTGACTTGCTTCCCTGCTCACAGATGTGGACAAGCCAAAAGAAGAAAGAGCCAGTGAAAATAATGACTGTCATTATTTCTTGGCAACCACTTTCCCCATGTATATCATTTGGTGTATTTTTGTATTTTACATGTCTGCAGATAGCTTTAAAAGTATTACTGGTGTTTGGACATGGGGAAATAAACCAGATGCCTTGGCTTGGCATCAGCTTCAGGTTTTTCCCCCCAGAACTGTCCATTTCTATTAAAGGTTAAGACCAAAAGATCTTGGTGATATCATTGTGATGAGGCACAAGTGGACTACACTCTGAAGTAGAGGAACTCCCTTAGGACAATGCTCTCCACTGGTTAAAGCTGTCTAGCAGTCCCCCCCAGCGCTGCTTTTTGATCCATTCCTCTGGCAGGACTGAACCAGGGGCACAGGAGCTAGAATATCTCCAAGCACAGACTCTCCCTTCTCCTTCATCTTCCAGAGGCTCCACTGCACCACAGTCCTTCCCAAAGGAGGCATGCTGGAGCCAGCTCCCCTCTTCAAAGCCCAGCCACTGCCTTCCCTCCCAGTGCACAGTATGGCTGAGTGCATATGGCTTTCAACCTCCCTTTTTAGTGTTAAATTGGCCTTATAGCTCCTAAGTACCAGACAATCGCAATGCTGCTCTGTGCCACAGTTTTCATTTACACCTTTCATCTGTGCCCTCTACTCCAATAAGCTCTTGAGGGATCACAGTTTGTTTGGGGTTCTAAATGCTCCGATAATGTAAGAAAATTAGCTACCCACAGAAAAGGGTCAGGATTTTTCCTCCATCACCTTTGTTGCTGCCCTTCAGAAACGGGTTCTCATCCCCCTAGGGAGGTGAGGCACAGCAAGGCAACATGCTCACTCAGAATACAAAGTCCTACCATGTAGTTACTGCATGGGGATAGGTGGGGTTTTGTTTCCAAAGACTAAAACCACACTATTTTTTCCCCCATCTTTTTCATACTAAACAGAGTAATAAGAGCAGAGCCAGGAAAATACTGGATTGGCATTTATAAAGCCTCTTGGCTGTCCCATTTTGCTCTAGAAGAGCTATGTTATTGGCGCTGTCCTACGAAAACATAGTATGTGTTGCATCACATTCTAATAGCCAGAAGAGTGACATTTATACTACTTTAAAGGAATGAGACATGAAGAAAAATAAAGTGTCTTATGGATAACTCAACAAGCTATTCATCTAGCTGGGGCTTAATTTATTTGATCTATAATAACAAAATATTTCCTCCTTTAACTTCATTCTTTAAATTCACCAGATGACAGGCAAATATTGTAAGCAGAAATTCGGTCCTAGAAACCACATTCCAGTGGTATTGAGAAATCACTTTCTTGTGGTGGAACAAGAAGCCTGCTCTTGGAGATGCAAGGATTTCTTTTTTTCTGCAATAGTTTGCAGTGTGGTTGAGATGCAGCATACGCTACAGAACAGATCTTATTTTGGATGCCGACTAACCTCATGGGCAGTAAATCTTTTTTCTTAAGCAATTAAATTTCTGGCTTTAATCTTTCATTCTCTTGATAGAAGTGGTTTCCTGGATCAGGCTGAAAGCCAGAAAATAAGCTGCCAAACAAAGGTTCCCCCCCGCTCTAAACTACATTTAATATTTCTCTTTCACTGCAATATTCCCTGCTGTTTTCTTTTTACTCCTCCCCCCCCTCCCCCCTCCCTTCTTCACTGTAAGAGATCAACTCTCACAGCTGAGAAAAGACGAGCAAGTTTCAGGACTGTCTTAAGAGACCTGAAACATCTGTATACCCCAAATCTTGTCTTTCCCATTACTCATTAGGGGAAGTGTTAGAGCTAGAAGAGATATTCACAGCCCTCATGCCTTGCTCTTAGCTTCAGAATCTTAATTACAACACCACTAATCTAGAAGTCTACATCCACCACTACTTCTCCTGTCTAGCATCTCCTTTAATACTCAGGGAGAAATCCACTGACTGCTGGCACATCAGCTGATCCCTTCTATCTCTAAAGGAAATATTAGTTCTATTCTATCAGGTTTATTTTTATTTTTAAATAGAGGGTCCCAAGGCATTTTAAATCAGCAGTTAAATGAAGTAGAAAGCATTTGTTCAAGTAAGACCTTATTGCTTCCTATTAACCCTACACCTTTTCCTCCACAGCCACACTACAGGAAGCCACACCAGCACAGAGACATGCACTGGTCTTGCCCCTTCCAAGGAGGTCTCTTTCTATTAGGAGCTGTCTGACATACATCACCCAGGGCCACATTTCCAAGTGACACAGGAGGCTGGATTGGACCGAGACACCCATCAAACTGTGAACATGAAAACTCCTGCCAGGCAGTTTGCATGTCAAGTAGGACATTCCGCACCAGCATAGGCATCTCCACATATCAACATGTTAAAGACTTGTCCCTTCTCATTATTGCTATCAAGTCTTAGCTGGATAGCTTCAGAGACACTAACGAGGTTTAATGCAGGTCTTCAAAGCACTCAAATTCTCCTACTGGAAGTGAAAAGGAATATTACACATACATACACCAATATAAAATGAATTACATATTCCAATGATGTTGTGCATGAAATAAAAACTCTTCTTAATTAAGAGTTCTTCCTTCATTACAGTTTTAGAAATGTTTCCAACATTATGGCATTTGGCGTTTTCATTAAAAACACCACTCTCAGGCTGCATGGCAATTCTCAGTTCTCCAGACTTCACTATGTGGCTTCTACCCCTTAATACAGTTATGTTTGGGGGAATTTTGTTCAGGTCTGATCAAGTGAGCTGCTGAGCTGTTCTTTTCCCTTCCATTTCCATAGTACAATAAATGCAGTGTGATTTGTGGGCATGCAGCACTTAAGTCTGATCCCGCAGACCTGGAAGCTTTTGTTTGAACCTTTAACCCTCAAGATGTTGAGGCAAGATGCCTGGGATTATTTAGTCCATAGAAACTACCTGCATTTCCTCTTTATGGCCCCTTGCTCAGCTCCACAAAATGAGACCATATTCCAATCAGTATCACACAAGGACAAGATCAGCAGTCCTGCACTCGCTGTCGGCTAACAGAAAAATAACACATTTCAAAAGAGTCATAGATAAAGGTCTACCTTCTCTGATGCCCTTTCTAGACTCTCCAGCACCAGTTGCTACATCAATGTCAGTCTCTACCAACCATCAATCAATGCAAAACATTCTCAGAAATGAAAACAACTGAAGTTATTTCCTAAATCAGAGCTGGAGAATATCCCATCATACTCGTTCAAAGTCAGTGAAGGTACCTGTTAGCACTGTTGGCTGGATATGCTACTGAAGGAAGTGACAGGATTCAGTCAGAAGCCTTAATTTGAGGAGCAGCTTATTGACTTCAAAATGACCAATCACTGACAGAAAATAGTGGTCATATTTATTTAATGATTTCAGAAAAACTAAGACCCGTCTTGAGTTCTCTGGGGTCTGAGAAGCTGAGGAAGCACCTGTAGCCATAGAATAGAGGAACTCTTTACCCAAGACACACAACACCTTCCATGTGGCTGTGCTTCTACAAGCAGGAGCCGAAGGCACGACACAATGTTGGAGCTATCGATTTACTTGACACAGAAGATGGTGAGAGGACTGTCAGAACTGCAGACCATGTGCTTTCAAAAGGGGAGCATGGCTCCAAAGAGGTCAAAAAAGTAATTGGGCAGTAATATAATTGTGTGAGATTCTATTAAAGCCTACAGTTATTCATTTTATTACATTTTGCTGTAAGCCACTGAACTGACGATCTATCTAGGATGAAGTTTATTTGGTTAAGTTTAGAAATAGACAGAAAATGAACATTTCAGTGCTATCTTTGGCTTTCTTACCTAGGGCAGAGTTCAAGATACTCTAAGATAGATTGCAAAGCTACTGAGCCTGCAGGAAGCAAACATACCTAAACACCCTGGAAACCGAAGCAGGTTAAACTGCTCCAGTGTTAAACACTAGCTTAAACAGACTCTTTCTACACATCCCTAAAAAAGATCATTGTGCTTTTACAGTATCAGATACTCCCTCAAGGAACTGCTATATTGTGCCCCTGCAAGCTTCAAGCTAACTCTAAGTACTAACTACAAGTATAGCATCTCGCTGGAGCAAAGGGAAGAGGAAAGGGGTGGGAAGAGTCAGGCTCAACTGAATTAATCGGAGGAAGTTATAAGGAGTTGTATTTAATGGCTGGTATTCCTGGCACTTGGCCACACCAAACATTCAACCTATTTTTAGAAGCCACAGCAAGATGTAGAATTTGACTCCATTTCACCAGTCCCTAAAAGCTTACCTTCAAGATTAACCAAAACTTCCATTTACAAACAGGTACACATCAGGTATTCATTTACAGTTGCACATCAAAATCATCTGCACCTCTCGCATTCAAGTGTTCAGAAAGAAGAGTCAATTAAGTGTGGACTGGATCAACTGAATATGTCTTTGAGCACTGTATTCACTACAGGATGTTTAAAGCTAACTCTGTTGCTGGACTTCATGAGTTTTACCTGGTTATGACTTGAACATCAGAGCAAAGGAGGAGCTAACAATAACTGACTTCCCCTTGGGTTTAATACACAGCTACTTCTTTTTATGACAGGAGGTTTGTCATACAGAACATTAGAATGGTTGGTGTTGGAAAGAATCTTAAATTCATCCACTTCCAACCCCCTGTCACAGGCAGGGACACCTTCCACTAGAGCAGGTTGCTCCAAATCCCATCCAACCTGGCCCTGAACATTGCCAGGGGTGGGACAGCCACAGCTTCTCTGGGCACCCTCTGCCAGCGCCTCAGCACCCTCATAGGGAAGAATTTCTGTCTTGTATCCAACCTAAATCTCCCCTGCTTAAATTAGAACCCACTGCCGCTTGTCCTATTGCTACAGTCCCTGATGAAAGAGTCTCTGTCCAGTAAACATTCCTGCATACATGCAATGGTTGCTTGACTTATTGCACTACTTCTGTATGAGAGCACTACTATGCTATGGCCATCCTCTCACAAAATCCACTGCAATAAAAGTCTACTAAAGTAATCTGGCATAGACTTATTAGACTGATACTTTGCTTTCCAGTGCAATGCTTTCCCCAAATAAATTTGCAGTGAAGTGCTATTCCAGTTCCATTTCCAACCATCTTGCTTGTAGCTACACTTGTACATCTGGTCACCTTAGAAAGATTTGGCTCCAAGAAGGGTCAGTTCTCTGAAACACTAAACAAGCCATCTGGTTACATCAACAAACTTTCTAGAAGCCCTAATAACAGCAAACCCATATGTGCTGATGGGAAGTACCTCGCAGCTAATCAATTGAGCATTGAACCTGATGGGGCACAGACAAACTGAGTGGAGGTATTGAACCACCTATGTGACCAGATAACCAGCCCACATGCCAGTATCACACTCGGCTCTGCTGTAATCTGGCATTAAATGGATTTACTTACAAAATGCTTGCTTCAGGTTATGTCAATGCAAGGAAAGAAATGGACAGACAAGATAGGCTAAGGCAGTGATTAAACAGAAGAAGTCTTCCTATGACCATTTTTAATCTCCCTAGCCAGAATATAAAACTAAATCTTAGTTCCAGGGAGGCCTCCGTTTTATTCTCCTCAACCTTCACAATTCCTCTTGTCCTCCAAAATCCACATACATGCCATTAGGCAATAAGCTCAAGGAAATCAAGCAGCACTCAATTAATGTTAACAACTGACTCAGCCTTCCTTTTCTTTCAGCAGCAGTTTGTGGTCTCCTTAAGCAGACTTTAGAAGAGAAATAGAAGAAATTGAACACATACCAACCAGCAAAAAATAACACACCACTAAAGGGGAAAAAACAGAGCTGGCTGTGACTGCAGAACCCATACTCAACCTGTATTCATTGCTTTGTCACTCACTGGCACTTTCAGTCACTGCCAGCAAGCAGCAGAATGGCAGTAGTTATTTGCCAGCTTCCATATATGTCTCCTGCTTGCTCTTGACTACATACATTTTTCTTATAAGTCAGTACGTCAAACGTCAGGACTCTGGCATTGAGCTATGGTTCAGTATTCCAGACCTCAAGAACAATGTTCAAGTCAGAGTAGCTTTTATAAGGCAATGAAATATTATTTTCTTCTTTAAGGGGACCATCTGAAATTTGGAAGTAGTTACGCTGTCCATCAGTCAACAAGAGTCTAAAATTGTTGCTAAGAAAGTGGAAAGTAGCTACTGGAAGTTATTTGCCATGATTAGACCCAGAAACTCCTCTGTTACCTCTATTCTAACAGGGCAGGGGTAATTCTGACAGTCTGAAAAAAATAACTGTCTCCACAGCTTTGTCCTGAAACACATTAAGAAATGGTTTCACCATATTCTGCAGGATTTTCAAGAAGGTATTATGCATTTTAATGAAAATATTTTGCCACATTGCCCAATCATCCTATTGCTTATTTTCACACCAAGCCGTTATTAGCAGGTAACCTGAAGATGCATTTCCATCCCAAAGGCCTTGCCTGGAAGACAAGTGGTCAGGAATTGTTCCTGCTCCAAATGAAGAGTATAAAGACATACCAATTTCTACTTTCTAGCTGGCATAGGTGCAGTATTATCTAAGAAATAAAGGCTAAAGAAAACGCTTAGCAAAGCTACAGGCACACACAATCCACACACGCAGAAGTAAACCAAATGTTGCTAATGTTACCTCTCATCACTCAAGAGGGAGATGTGAGAACTTCACTCACAATATTTGCCACAACAACAAGCACAGCACTCACCTTCTGCTCCTGATGGGTGGTGACTCTGAAGCCTGAAGTGCTGGTCTCATTACCACACACAGAGACAGGCTCCATGTTCAGACTTGTGCCAGCCTGAGTCCCAAGAGGACTCTCAGTACCCTGCACAACAGGAGCTCGAAGCCCAAACCAAACAGGGGCCGATCATGGCCAGACACCACTGAACTACACATGGGAAATCGGTTAAACAATAATCAAGAGGGTGCACAGCCTTTTCAACTCAGCATTTTAAATACATTGTTCTTTGAATTCAACCTGAAACAAAAGTACACACTGAGCAGCAATCTGCAAACAGCTTTATAAGTTACCCAAACCCTGTCACCAGGACCATCGAACTGAAGTTCTGGGAATAAGAGCTAGGCTAGAGTGGTGCAGCACAAGCTCTGCACCACTTGACCCCATGTTGAAAGACAAGAAGAAACAAATAAAAGCACATATCCCGAGTCCTGACATTGCGCACGGAAGTGTACTACCAGCACAATGTTTACACTTGTGTCTCAGGGAGGCATCACTACATACACACAACCACCGAAAACCAGCAGCATTTCTTTGGAAAGGACTATCACTCAGGTAAAACATTTTCTCTCCAAGATCAGTCTTTGATTCTCCTTTCCCCCAGCAGAGCATTCAGCCCACTGCTTGGTGTGAAAACAAATTCTCCCAGTGTGGACACAAGCTGAGCTAACACAAGAAACATTTCCTCTTGCCCAGCTTCTGCAGATGATGGGACTTGGTCCCAGGGCATTGTATTTAGTTTCAATTAAGAGCTGCAGATCAGCCGGAGGCTGGGAATCCCACCCTTGCCCTGGTATGAAGGAAACTGTGTTGAAAGGAAAGCATTTGTCTCCAAGAGGGAGGCTTATTTTTAAGGGCTAAACATTAGCTGTTTAGGGTATAAACCATGGAAAGGAATTTAACCAGAAGTATATATTCATCTAGGGGAATAACACACAACTTTTCTCAGTATAATAGGTTCTGTTAACAAAGTTAGAAGAGGAGCAGCAACTGGTGGTGCTCCAGAAAAAAGCAGCCCATTTTTTAACAAAGCAATTCAGATCTTATGAACTGTATATGTGTTTATTTACCTTTGTTTTGGTGCATAACTCAAATCCATCTAGGCAGCTGTCCTTCTGGGTAGCAGTTCTGCTGCAGAACAAGCAGCAGTGGTGCAGGCACACACATGCACAAATCCACACTTAGTGTGCAAAACAGTCACCAGATTTTGGTCATACCCAAACAGGTCTGGTTTAATGCTATTGCTTTAAAACAAAACTAGGACCCTATTCTTTAGTGCCCAGATGAGAACACCCACATGGAACACATGGTACCTGTACAGCACTTCTATGCAGAGACACATTCATCCTTGAGGGCATGCAGCCATGGACAGACAGATCTTTTCATTCACAATATGACCACTCATACAAAGTCAGAGCAGCCTACAGAGTATTTTTACACATATTCTGAATACTGGGGAGGAAAAAAATAACAATAGAAAAGCAAAAAACTACCCTAATCACTTTTATACAGCTTTTTCCCTTTAGAAGCAAAACACACAGTAAGTTTGAAGATGCACATCAACCTTGCAAGGCTTTCTGGCGACTCCAAAGCACCTATCTGTATAGTATAGCATTCAAACAAAAATGAAGAATATACACTGAGGAGGTCTACAGTCAAGCTTTTAGAGAATTAAGCACCAAACTGCATAGCCCTTCCCATGTGTTAATTGAGCTAAGCAAGCAGGAAACACAATTAAGGGCTGGAGGAAAAATAACAGAACGTGTACTTCCGTTATATCTGGCTTGTTTTTCTTCCCACTCTCCTTCAAATAGCCAAGATTTTTGCCCCCAGTATCCTGGGATATACAATAGAAAAGAGGGGACAAATCATTTCACATCTGTAGAATGATGCCACTGTAGCCACTACCCACATACAGATACAGTGACCCACAGGAGCCTTGTTACTGCTGGGGTTTGCAGGCAAAAGTCTTCAACACTCATTCTCCTGGCACCAGCCTAGAGCTTTCAGGAGTTGATTATTCCTGTTCCACAGCAGTGTTTCACTGGTGTATTTAAACAGCCTCCAGTACAAAAAACCCCAGACACATGCTTATCACTACTGCGTGTGATGTCAAACTAACACCCAGCAGCTCCAGGGGAAGGTCCAAGCTTGCTAAAGCCAAAGGGAAGGAGGGAAGAAACCCCACCACCAGCACAACTCCCAAGAGATTGCATTTTTGAGCAGCCAGCTCTACTGAACCAAACTGGAGTGTCTCCAGCACAGCTTTGTCAGCTGTACCTTTGCAGGACAACTCTGCACTAAGTTTGAGTGCCAAGTATTCTGTAGCTACTCAAGGCATTGAGATGGGAGTTAGACACCCAGGTGCTTTCAAGAAGTCCTAGTTATTGACTTCAGGCCTGGGATTGCTGGCATTTCTTTTATCCTCCTCTTTCTTTGCTCAGCTTCAAAGCTATTTAATTGCACATTATTTTTGCCCACTTCCTCTTCACTGAAACTTTTACTCTCCTTTCTCCCATCAGTCTTCATACAGGCCAACCAGTTTTCCACTTACCTTTCAACCCCACATGATTTGCCTTGTAGCCATACCAGTCTGCCAAGATCAAAGGGACAGCACCCATGAAAAGATGACACTTAGCTCTCTCCATCTACCCTTCCCCTCACAACCCTCCTGTACCCTACAGCATCTTACTGCTGATTCATAGAACATCAACACAGTCCTCAAGGCCAAAGACCTTTACTAGCCACTCACAGCACTAATACAAACCAAAGCTCACCCAAGAACATTAAACCCCCTACCATGACCCAGGCCAGGCTCCCAGTCCTTCTATAGGCTCCTGCTGGGATTGTGCTAATACACAGCAGCTGCAGCTTAGAACCAGCTTTCTCCCAGCTGATGCTCAACTCATCTGAATATAGCAGAGTTTAGTTGATATCATTGTTTTTTTTGACTAATAGGTTTCTTCTTCTGAGAAAAAGCCCACATGGTGTCATGATCCTGAAGGCTTTTCCCTGGTTTGCCAGGGGGAAAAAAAAGACTAAAATCCTGTACTGCAGGAGTTTTGGTCTGGGACCCTTAAAGGAATCAAAGCAAGCACCAATTCCAGCCCTAGGACTGTGATGTTCCTCCCTACTGCCATGAGGAAGGAACTACTGTTTCTCCTTACAAAGAAGACCCTAAAGTCTCTCATCTTCCAAAAGAAAGAGTTGACTTCTTAAACTCAAATCTGAGGACATACAAAAATCCAACCCAAATGAGGAAAACAGTTAAATCTGCACCAAAAGAGATATTCATTCTCACTGAAGTCAACAGCATCGAAGTGAGCAAGTTTCTTCGATGTAGACTAACAGGCAGACAGAGCCCAGAAGCATAAACCTTTGCCTACATGGTGGTAGAGTTTGGATCCGTGTTTGTAAAGCAACACATCTGTGTACTGCCTGGATCCAACAAGGCTGTTGTCCAGCTACTACACTGTTCTAATAAAGTGAAAAGGGGTTTTGAAACCATTTGGATAAAAACTGGGCCAGAGCTAAAGGCCATTGTCGGAAGTGGCGCTCAGCAAGGATCTGGATGACTGAGATGTGATAATGGATAATTAGAAAAGCACTGCTGCACTTCAACAGTTTGAACAGTACTACTACAGGATCAGGAAGCTCAATTCAAGTCTGTGCAAGCCCATACCAAAGGAAAACCTTTTTCATGAGTTAAGGATTGTCCAGTCAAATTTCAGTACAAGGATTAAGCTGTACTTTCGTCTTGGTGGACAATGAATGATAAAAGAACTGCTCTGTACCAGGGTCACTGCTCCAAGAAGTTACTTTTCACCTCTATTTTTAACGTTATTGTGTTTATCCAAGCTCACTCATGGGAAAAAATGAATGGTTAAGTCAAACACTATTACTTTGAGGCAAAAATAATAGGGAACTTTTTAAAAGAAGAGAAATTAGAGTACCAAATTGACTTGAATTTATTCGACTTGAATTTTCTTCTCATATGGGAAAACAAATGAATATTTACATACTGTAAAGTCAAGTGTCTACCACCAGAATAATGTCATCAAAAAGTCATCAGGAGAAAAGGTATTATTATTTGGATAGGTTTCTGTCCTTCTGTGGTTCTTTCCCTTGAAGTCTAAATAAACATTCAGGCTGCAGCCACATTATGTCTACTGGAAGTCTGGGGAGGTTGTGAGCCCCAGTGTTTAAAGTTTTCCTCTTGGCGAGCAGCAAGAGCAGGGCTTTTGAGAATCGAGGGAGAGGCTTTGCAGCCCAAAACAATAACTTATTGAGGCTGGTTAAGATGAGACACTGTGAGAAGACATTTCCAATCCTCCCTGGCTTGCAGAAAAGCAAGAGGTCTTTAAGCACAGCAACAGAACAAGCAGAGATGTCTATCACAGAACACAAGATAACAGTGTCCAAGGGAACACCAACTGAAGTCCTTGGTCTGAGACATCTCACTGGACACCATTTCACCACCAGTATAATGTGCTGACATACAAAATCCCAGACTGCTTTGTGTTAGAAGGGACCTCAAAGCTCGTCCAGTTCCAATCCCGTGCCATGGGCAGCGACACCTTCCACTAGAGCAGGTTGCTCCAAGCCCCATCCAACATGGCCTTGAACACTGCCAGGGATAGGGCAGCCACAGCTTCTCTGGGCACCCTGTGCCAGCGCCTCAGCACCCTCACAGGGAAGAACTTCTGCTTAAGAGCTCATCTCAATCTCCCCTCTGGTTAAGTTTGGAAATGATGCCACTGCTTTAGCAAACCAGCAAGAGCTGCTGCTTTTAATTCTGATTTAGGACCTACCCAGTGGTACCTCTCATGCCAGCCAAAACCTTGCTATGTCCCAGTTACGTTTTCAGGTGAGCCAGAGCTTGGAAACTTGGAACTGTTGTGGGTTTTCATGTAAGACAACGCTTGGGGATTGTAGGACAAATGGCAATTTTATTTATTATTGAGTCTTCTTCTTAATAAGCAGATTTGAATAGGACTTTTCCCTCCCAGTGTCAGCTAGATACAAATGTTGTGAAACAAACCCTTCCAGACATCAAAGCCAGGGAGTGATTGTTTCTGGGTTTCAGGCAGACCCTGAAACTGGATCCAGAGCAGCACTTGGAGACATGCTTTTTTATTCTTAAGGGCCATTGCCCAATGCGATTTCTCAAGGCCCCAAGCCATGGTCCATATGAGCTTCATCCCCCACATGGCCAGTCCATTGTTTGTAAGCATCCCCAGTAAAGAAGTGGTGGTTAATTACACAGTCCTCACCATCCGAGGCAGGGACAGTACCTCTGCGAACACTCGAACATCTCGAGCTATAGATGGGTTTCTTTGCACGTGATGTGACATGAAAAATAAAGCCCTGAGCATTCCACTCATACCAAGTGTACTCCCAACAGAGCTTTTAAACAAATCTCCACTGCTGGAGGGACAGAGCAGAACTGGAGCCTGTCTGCTTCGATTTAAATCTGTCCCTGAAAGATGTCCATGAGTTAACAGGGAGAATTACAAGGGAAGGAACAAATAAACATTACAAAAAGGAAAAGAAACCAGACTTTCTAAACACTCGGACACCCAGAGAGTTCCCAGGCAAAGCACCCATGTGTTAAAGGAAAAAAATACATCTTCTCAACAGCATTACAAGTGTTAGCAGCTCTGAGGCTGCGTAAACTGTGTGTAAACCAAGTATAGATATACCAGGGGAGCAAAGGAGGGTAATCCCTGCCTTGTTCCCATGACCTGTGCCTTGCAGGGTGCACAGTATCAGGCCATACTACAGTTTTCTGTTTACACACAACCTGGTGTGAAGGTTGTCCTCTCCAGGGAAGGGGGAAAACATACAGGAAAGTGCTTTTGTCTGTCAATACAGGCAATACAAATGCTGGTGAGGTGGTGAAGTGCACAGAGCTTTAGCTACTGTTCATATGAAGGAGAGGTCTGGCTGCTACTGGGCTTTAGGGCCATTTCTGCCTTTGCTTTCTACGACAGCAAGGGAAAGACTTACTAACCTTTGTTTTGGGTAGGTAACAATTGGATTTGGTGATCTTACAGGTCTTTTCCAACCAAGCTTATTCTATGATTCTATGCACCTCAGCCAGAGCCTTTTGGGTTTTGGGGCAACAGCAATTCTCCATTTGTGCCTGCACTTAAGCTACCGCAGAACAAGTAGAAAGGCCATGTAGCCACTCACTCCACTACATGAGACACTGGGCTCCAAGGTTTGGAAACGGAGATGAGGAGCCACCAATCACAGCCTGGTGTTAATGTACAGCTCTGGAACACAATAAGTCCCCAGCAAGTGACAGTAGGGAGCTTAAATGCTATCTAACTCATCCTGCAAAAAGCCATCAAGGATCCCATTTGGCCAAGATCTTGTATTTACATGGTTCAAATTTATGCCCACGTTTAATGCAGGAACTTTGGAGCTTGAGCACAATTTGTGTTTGTATCTCTAATAGCTATCTAGAAAATATTGGAAAAAGCCAATAAAAGGAAAAGCTTTCCCCTGTCTCTCTCCTGAAACTCCTCTTCAGCTTAACCCAATTTTCCAAGTCACTTAGAGGCCTTTAAATAAAATGAAATCCTAACGATGTCGCTGCCATGAATAATTAATTGTACCAGCACAATCTCTCAAACAAAATCCATTTTCATTAGATTAGAGGTTTTCTCAAGACACACGAGTTCATTATGGCATTTTTACATCCTCCTTGTCTCTTACATTTCGTTGTCTTTCCTTATCTATGTCTTTCCTTATTTGTGTCCCAGACCCAGGACTCCACCACCTCAGTAGCCTTCAAAAGGGCATGCCAATACCTGCACAACCAGGCATATGGTGCAAAAGCAAAAGAGCCCTGTCTTTAGCTTATGGACAACATAGTGCATTGAGCAGTCCACTGGACACTCCTATTTTCAGAGCAAAGGAACTCATTTGAAAAGGCTTACCCTCTGCTCAAAGCTCTAACCTTAAACTGATTAGGGGAGCATGGTTCAAGTTTTTTGTGAAATCTTTGTTAGAGCCATTCTCAGTGCTTTAAGTTGTAGGAGGTTAAAGACGGTGACTTTACTGATATTAATAACTAGGCATTGATTTTTTTTTTTTTTTATCCAGCTTTGTATTCAGATTAATAAGGTTAACAGGTGAGTGAAGGATAGATGGTCAAATCCATTGCACATAGGAACTGACTGATCAACTATTGGAGCAGATTCTCCTGGAAGGAAGGCATGCTGAGGCACATGAAAACCAACCAGGTGATTGATGACAGCCAGCATGGCTTCACTAAGGGGAAATCCTGCCTGACCAATCTGATGGCCCTCTATGATGGAGCTATGGAACTGATGCACAGGGGTAGAGCAGTTGATGTCATCTACCTGGACTTGTGCAAAGAGTTTGACACTGTCCCACGTGGCATCCTCATCTCTAAATTGGAGAGACATAAATTTGACAGGTGGACCACTCGGTGGATAAAGAACTTGATGGATGGCCGCACGCGAAGGGTTGTGCTCAATGTCTCAATGTCCAGCTGGAGGCCAGTAACGAGTGGTGTCCCTCAGGATTGGTGTTGGGACCGGTCTTTTTCAACATCTTTGTTGGTGACATGGACAGTGGGATTGAGTGCACCCTCAGCAAGTTTG
>JAOEHY010034049.1:0-11128 GCA_025447955.1 Psilopsiagon aurifrons | reverse complement strand
TAAGGAAGAAGTTCTTTACTGTAAGGTTGGTGAGGCACTGGAATGGGTTGCCCAGGGAAGTTGTGAATGCTCCATCCATGGTGGAGTTCAAGGCCAGGTTGGACATAGACTTGGGTGGCATGGTTTAGTGGGAGGTGTCCCTGCCCACAGCACAGGGGTTGCAATTAGATGATCTTAAGGTCCTTTCCAACCCTGACTATTCTATGATTCTAAAACTTCCAAGACCCTCAGAGCTGCACTTATCCAGAGACAAAAGAAACTATTTTAAAGTGTAATAGGAGTCACTCACAGTACCCTTAATAATAGCTTTTGCTGCAAGAAATGAAACTTCAGTCCAGCCATGACCCAATTTAAACTGCTGGCATCTAAAACTTTTTGTTTCTTGAGCCTCTGACAGTTCAGGCCCATGCAGTGGATTTTCTTCTTTTGACAGGGACAGTAGTTTAAGGAATGAGAGCTTGCTGAAGTCCCCAGAGAAACTCTTATCAGCCTTTTGGAAGATGCATCACAATAAAATCCAGATCACTGAGTGTCTTCAGGAATCTAATTGGATTTTTCACAGAGGCAAGCATTACTTTTGGTGCTGAGGACAGATTCCAAGTCTGAGAGTTAACACTTCACCTCTCACACGTGCCCTGTGACTTCAGTGGGATATGGCACTGCCGAGCCACTTTGGGTGTTCTTCACAAACTGCAAACCTTGCAAGCACATAATGGTAATGCTGCACTGTATCACTGAAAGGGACTTCTGCTCTGTCACAGGGCACTTTAAGTGCCCACTTACACCTACCTGTGGTCTTCATCCCCACCACTCTTCTTGGGAGGACACCACTTCCATGGTTAGGAATCATCTTCTGGCCCAAACTTGCTTCTTGGAGCTTATATTCATTACACTTCAGGCCAGTTTTGTTTTGTGAAAACGGGAGGCTGGAACTGTACACAGGATTACACATTAACACCTTCAACTTCCGTCCTGCCAATACCTCATTTGAGGTACCTCAAGATGTGAGGATCTTAGGCACTTTATTCCTGGTTACTTTGCACCTATGACTCATTGTGAACCTCTGATCATCCAACACACCCAGCATACTTCCTTTGCCATTTCCAAGTATGTTTGTGCTTTGTAAGAGTAAATCTTGCTATTTGTCACCCCTTCCTTCACCTAGCTCTTTGCATTGCTGCATTTCATCCCATTTCCATTAGCGCAGTCCTCTCTGGATCACATCACTGTCCTCTTTGTGGTGCTGATATCTCATAACTTCATGTCAGTATGGAATTCCATTGGCACTCCAAAGCCTGGCCACAAATATGCTCTGGCTAGGAGGATTGCAACCACAACATGTAACCTACCACTGGAATTGCCCAAGGGAAAAGCATGTTGCCCCATTTTCATCTGACTGCCCATGTTAATCTGTCCTTCAAAACACACCAGTTTTTATGCAAGATCATTAATTGAACTATTCACATGAATTTTTCCCCTTAGGGCTATGTTTAAAAACACATCTCCAGCCCTGTAATCCTCCTGTCAGCAAAGCTTCCTGTTATCAGGTCTTTATCTAGCTTTTGTACTCGTCCCTATCTTATCCATCTAAACTAATACATTCTCTCAAAGTACCATAAAATCTGCTCTGCCAGACAGGACATTTCATGTCCCAGTTGTCTCTGCTGCACTTCCCTATACAGTTTTTGTCTTCATTCAAAGTCAAGAGAGGTTCTGCACTTTTGGTCAGCAGCTCCAAGACTCCTCTCAAGCCAAGTCCTTGAGCTCATTAGTTCCCCTTGCTCTGCCTGTTACTACTCTCAAGTTTGCTTTCCTGAAATAAAGCACCTTAGTTTTCTTTAACTGCCTTTTGACTGAAAGGAACTCTACCAGCGTCCAGTCAGTCTAAGCAGTTTGGTTTGGTTTTGATAACTCTGTAGTAAACTCCCTGCTGTGACCACAGAGGGGTCCGCAGTTCTGGTGACTCGTATTAGACCAACAACTGGTAAAGAAATCTGTCAGTTACTGAACACAAGACCACCTAGATCCTACTAATCCTAGCTACTGTTTTCCCTACCTAGATTTTCCAGATCAAATATAACTAGAGAAATCCATTTTAAGTCTTAGCCTGTGCATCTGCAAACAAGACTCCCAACAACAGACCAGCAGATTTTATTTTGTTACCATCCTTCCCATTATATATTTAATCCTAAGTGGATCTATTTGACCAATGTTATCCCTTTTTGCTTCTTTGTCGTGCCATATTCTGAATACAGAACGACGGAGTTAGAATTATAGAATGGTGTGAGTTGGAAGGGATCTTCAAGACCACCTAGTTCAAGTGCCTGCCACAGGTATTATCAGTACCTTTAGCTTTATTAATCTGTCCTGAATAATGGACCTCTTTGAACACCCAATTTTCTTTTGTGAGCTCTGTTTCCAAAATGCATTTGCAATCCCGCTGAAAGCCTTCACCAGTAATTCATGTGACTCTATTGCAACGTTAATGACATGTTTGTGTTAATACCCTGCTGGCCTCCATACTGCAATTGTCTTTTTTAAAGAAGTGAGATGTTTGTATAGTCATACATTACTCTCTGTATACATATGCCCTGCTCTATCACTTGTAACTTGGGAGAAGAGACCTTATGCAGAGGTCAGCTCCATATATTCACTGAAACACAGCAAGCGATAGTTCATTTACTCCAGGTTAAGGCAGAAAATCACTCTCGTGAACTAGGAGCTGTAATTATTCTCCTATAGATAAAAACCAAACAACATTTTGCAGCAGATTCTTCTAGTGTACGTGAGGAGACTGCTTCAAATTAAACAGTAGCTCCTTGTATATTCATGCAATTGAATGTGAGTGCATGTTTATATGACTATACAGAGTGAGTCAGCCTGTTATCCCGACAAGAAAGGTCACTACAGCTATTAAATTACAATGGCCAAAAAACATCAGTGTAGCCATTAAAATCAAAATCAAATTGATTTTCGGGATGATCATTATCCATGTTTGCAATTACAATTTTTCCTCTCAAAAATGGGCAATTCTACACAGACAAAAGGGCAGTGCAATAAACACGAGAGTTTAACAAAACTTAAGAAATTGAGATAATTCACCCTTAATGTTCCTTGAGGTAATTTCTTTGACTTTTAGCATCACAAGAGATCAAGAAGTGGTATCATCTGTGATGCAGATACCAAGGAAACAGGCTATCAAGCTTAAGGACCAAGTAAAACCTCAAGGCACTTCTCTGGAGTAAACAAAGCTCTCTGAAATGTCTTTCAGTGATGCTACTTGTGCTCTCAAATGTCTGATTTAATACCTTAATTGCATCGGTGATCTTAGTGTTCTTTGTGCTGTCGGGACACTGCAGACCCTCAGTGATGGGCAGTGATACCGTGTGAAGTGAAATATCCTCCCCAAGTAATGCAGAAGCAGAGTTCAACCTGATGTCTTCTGGGAAGTGCTTTCACAACCCCCATCTCAATTAGTGGCATCTCATATTGCCAAATGCTCCACAATAGTCCAGATGCAATTCAAAATCAGTGGCAAGCCCAGTTTTTGAGCTGACATGGAACTGCCAGGAGAGGAGAGGAAGGCAGAGGGAGAAGCTAAGATTTTTCCAAGAGACCATTCAGCCCTTCCGTACATCACAAAAACCAAACAGAGCTTTTCAGCAGCTGCTCTGAATGCACAAAAGGGGCCAGGATCTTTGTCCGCATTAACAGAGGCTCCAGAATCAGTATGAAGCACTGCACTAGCCAAAGAGAAGTCTCCCTGGATATGTAAAATTGAATGAAAATGAAAGATAGCCATTGATTATTTCTTATTTAGAATTAAAATAATCCTTACTGTATAATAACCATAAGTTCCACTTGGTAGACATGACACTAGATATTTCACATACATGTAGAGTCATGTATGTCTGTAATAGCTTAGGTAATCCTGTGGCCAGAACTTTGCATACTGCAAGCAGGACCAAATCCACCCAGCTTATTAACTGGCTCCATATGATGCACGTACACCAGATGAAGAAGAGAGCCAGCAGTTTTAGAGTTCTGCCTATGTTTTACTCATGCTTCCCTTAAAATTCAGCCCCAAGATGCTGACCAGACCAGTTTAGTGCCTTAGAAGCCTGCATTCCTAGTTCCTGAACGGGCTTTGGAACAATAGCTGTGGTCTCAGGAGACAGTCTTTGACAGCAACATCCTCTTTAAGATATCGCTGCTGCTGAGTGGTGCTGCCCTGCCAAGCCACGCTGCCCCCTCCATGGCACCAGATGATCTGCTCATGTGCCCATGCTGGGAATCAGACTAGAGAACCCCATAAAAGTGACAACTTCTACACTCTTCAGCCCCTGCCTGGTGCCATGTGGTAACACTGGATAATGTCACCAGCATGACTTGTTACAGTGCTGGATCTCTGCAGATACTGTCACCTCATTTTGTAAAGGACCTCAAAAGCCCTCTTTCAGGGGCAAAGAAGTTTCAGCCCTCAGCAGAGACAGGCCACTGGCAAAACAGCATTAAGAAGGCATCAGTTGTCCTCCACCAGCAGCATCTGGGAAAGCTTATTCAGACACATAACCAAATGTTTGTTTCAACAACTGAAAGTAAATCTTGCTCTGAAGAATCACACATCATAGGCAGACCCATGCAAGCTTTTGGATTCTAACGAAAAGGTAGGAAGCTGATGTAGCAGAATGCATCCCTGCAAATGGCAGGAGGTTGGAACTACATGAGTTTTAAGGTCCCTTCCAATACTAACCATCCTATGAGTCTATGAATATTAATTAAAGACATGCCAACACCAAGTGAGGCACAATCATCTTAATTTGATGTTTGTGCTGTAAGTGATGTGTTACACCCTATCCTTGTGGCCACAGGAGGGAAAAAGGAGATTAAAAATTCAACAGTGCTGGAAAAGCAGCATAGAACCCAATAGAGCAATGATTCCACACTTCCCAGAGCCAGCTCTGTGCCACTTGATTCAGCGGCTGTTTCTTTTCAGGCAGATGAAGACTAGCAGAGTGCCTCACTTGTTACAGCACCGCTTCACCAAGCAGCGACATTGCCAAATGTGAGAATCTCTCTGCCCAGGGAACAGGCAGGACTGTTTGGAGACAGCCTGGAATGCGAAGCCCTGGAGCCAGAAAGGAGATACAACAATGGGAGCAATCTCATAGCTCCCTCCCAGCACTTCACCCACCACTTAAGCTCAAGCAGGACTTGCACCTTTTAACGCAGGACTGGGGAGCTTTCACAGTAACTGCAATCATAGAATAACAGTATGGTTTGGGTTGGGAAGGACCTTAGAGCTCATCTAGTTCCACTTTCTCTCTTCTATCCAACCTAAAGAATTTAACTCACTTCTGCTGAAGGGTTTGGGTTAGGAATGATTTTTTTTTTAAAGGGAAAGATACCCAGACCGCCCTGAAAGCACTGGTTATCTTATGAAGGCGAACACCACACCTCTACTAGCAAAGATACTTGGTGAACATAATGCATCATATTATCTTGGACATGGACCTGCTCAAGCACAGAGGAGGCCATAGAGGTGCTGCAAGGGCTGGAGTAGCTCTGCTCTGGAGCCAGGCTGACAGAGCTGGGCTGGTTCAGGCTGGAGAAGAGCAGGCTCCTTAAGGGGAGACCTTAGAGCAGCTCCAGTGCCTAAAGGGGCTACAGGAAACCTGGAGAGAGGATTTGGACAAGGGACTGTAGGAATAGGACAAGGGGGAATGGCTTTAACCTGCTGGAAAGGAGACTGAGATGTGCTCTTAAGCAGAAGTCCTTCCCTGTGAGGGTGCTGAGGCTCTGGCACAGGGTGTCCAGAGAAGCTGTGGCTGCCCCATCCCTGGCAGCGCTCAAGGCCAGGCTGGACGGGGCTTGGAGCAACCTGCTCTAGTGGAAGGTGTTCCTGCCCGTGGCAGGGGTTGGAGCTGGGTGAGCTTTAAGGTGCCTCCCAACCCAAACCAGTCCGGGCTTCACTGCGCGATCCCGCCCCTCGCTGCCGCAGGTAGATGCGCTCTCCCTCGTCCTCCTGCAGCACGCAAGCAGCGCACCCGGGGCTGCCTCCCGCGGCTCAACCAGCACCACCCGGGCCCGACCGCCACCACCGGGGACTACGGAGCCCCCCCCGGCCGCTCCCGCGGCCCCGGGCCCCGTCTCCCGGTCGCGGCCGAGCCGGGGCTGTGTTATGGCTCCATCTAGCGGGGCTCTGTGGCAGCGCCGCCCGCTCCGCCCCGGGGCCGCATCCCTCATCCCCATCGTTGTCTGCGCGGAGCACATGAGCGCACCGAGCGCACACCGGCAAGGCGAAAGGCTCCCGGTGCGGTTGCAGCAGCACGTTTTCACAGTGCTGCGGTTACTGCGTTACTGCAGTTGAACCTCGGGCCACGTTAACCAAAGCACTTCAAGAAAGACACCCAAACGCACTGACCTTGCCGCAAAGAACCAGGTTTTGCCTGTCCTTCACAACCAGCAGTTAAGGTCAGCAGAGTCTAAAGAGGTGAAGAAAACATGGGCACGCACACATAAACAGCCCCCAAACATCACCGCCCCCGATTTTAGAAACTAACATGGCCACGACTTACTTCCATCCCATAAACTTCTCACACCTAGATTCTACTTCCAAAAAGCTGGGGGAAAAAATGAAAGCCAACAGGCTTTCTGCAACTGTTACCCATTTACACACCTTGAGATTCCAACTGCAGTGCCTGCTCCAAAAACAACCACTCGCATTGCAGTTTATTCCTTGAACACCTAAAGCTGTGTGAGGACAAGGAAACCCAGTTAACAGCGCCTGGGGATGTTTAGTCTGGAGAAGAGAAGGCTCAGGGTAGGACCTTTTCACTCTCTACAACCTCCTGACAAGAGGATGGAGCCAGGAGGGGGCTGGTTCTCTGCTGCGAAGTAACAGGGGGACACACACAAGAAAACAGCCTCAGTTGTGCCAGGGGAAGTTTAGCCTAGGTATTAATACATAGCATTAAATGGAAGTTTAAACAAGTATCAACAAAAGAACAGCACATCTTTGGCTTCACCATCTCAAGCCCTAGCGACAATTCAAGCAGTGAAATCACATCAGTATCGGAGATGCTTATGTAGTTTGGGCATCCTCCCACTGGATACACTGCTTACCTTCTCTGAATTCCAAAAGAAAGTAAGTTATCCAGCTCTAGTCTTTTTATGGCCAGTTCTTTCAGGTCCACTGTTTCCCTTCTTTTCCAACTGTAGATTGTCCTCTTAGTAAGTCTTGAGCTTCGAAGCACTCACAGGAGTCACCCCTGAACTGCTTCCTTGCAAAAATCCTGCTTCCAGCTAAAACGAGGCTGGCACGAGAAAACTTTTGGGTTGTACAGAAAACAAGCTTCAGAAACACCATTAGGCTCACCACATGACAGAACAATGTGATTTTGCATCACTTGTTACTGGTACAAACCTTGCACACAATGATATTTCCTGTGGCAGAATAGTAAGAAGTAGCAGAGTATGTCTGAGACAGAAGCAGCCTTTTCCTGAAGTACTTCTCTTATCATTACAGGGAGCAACTGGAAAGCCCATACTGCTTCGCAAGGACTCCAAAGCAAGCGGTAACGTGAGGAAGGCCTGGCAAGCTCACAGGGTACCAGCAGAAAAACCCTACCCCCTGTTTAGAGGAAGTCTGTGTACCCATCATTTCATGTCTTCCTGGAAGGTAAAGAAAAGAATGAGTTTCAATCACTTTTTCCTGTATTCAGAGTTGTAAAAGCAGGTGATGCACAGGTATGCTACAGAACCATTAATACTGGGGCACAGCCCAGCCTGCCTTAATCCTCAAATTTTTTGTTCCATTTCATGCTATAGATCTGCTATAATTTAACCTCTAGCTTTGCCTACAGCCATGTACTACATAACTGTGTTCTGGTTTGTGCTATAGAACAGTCATGACGATGGATACACTAAGAAAAAGCAACTGTTTCCCTGCGGTTTTCATTTCCCTTCCATCACCATCTGTTACATGTTTCACACTGTTCAACTCCATACCCAAATTGCTCACAAACCCATAAAACAGAGACCTGATCTGATTCTCATCAAGCTCTTTCCTTTTCTGAAAAGGAAATTGCACCTCTTGTACCTCAGTCTGCTCCTTGATGCTTGCTTCATATTCATTCAAGACCACATCTTCCCTTGTCTTTGCTCCTCCCTTTGGCTCTCCCCTGCCTCCAACTCCTTCACTGCTTTTGGTAATGCTTTGTATCTCATTCTTCTTTCTCACTCATTTTCCATCTTTCTTTTCCTTGCTCAGATCTTGGTATGGTTCTGGAAGCTGGGAGCTTCAATGTCCTCTAAACATTCTCCTGGAAGCCTGGCCTCTTTGACCCATTGCTTCAGCTCTGGGGCACAACTGGGGAAAGCTCTCAGAACATCTCCCTCAATATCTAACCAAGTGCCAGGATCTCCCAGTTCACTATTTTGACCTTGTATAACCTACTAACAAATTCCTCCTAATCTGAATAAGAACAAGCAATGATAATACCACGCTTTTTAACCAAATCAGGTCTAATAGCATAACAGCAACTTCCTTTATCTAGTCTGCTAACAGCAGAGACGCCACCCAACAATTGTTTCCTACACAAGACTGTCCCTCTGAGCCATTCCTTTAAAAATGGAAGCTTCCTTAACAGTTCTTAAAGATTAATCAAGTTAGATCCATCCACCAAATTACAAGAGTAAATTGTCTTGGACAAGGTCTATGCATTTTGTGTCTATGTAGGAAAGAACCGAAACTGAGAGCAGCTCTCCACAGTAACATGAGAGCGAAACATCACAATTAAACATGATTCATCACTGCTGCCTATACAGCAGATAATTTAGGCTTGCAAGATATTTGTATTTCTCCTCCTATGACTGATTTGTAATCACAAGATGTTTTGTAACTCAAAAAGCAAGCTGTTTAAATTCAAGCCTTTGTTCAAATTCCTCCAATTGAGTCAACTTTCAGTAAGGCCTAGAAATCCTGAGAGGTGTTTTAGAGGATAAAACCAAAGAAAACTGCAGCAGTTGGACATGAGAAAGTGAAAAATAAACCTCCACTTCTCTCTTGTTCAGGCTTATTTAAGAGCTTTATAGCATAACAGTCTTTGCAGCCAGTTTAAAGTTAGACAGCACATGGTAACTTTAGGGTTAGGAACAAAACCAAACGTAACTTCTTGACCATGGTTAAAAGCTAAAGAAAGCAATCCCCAAACCTGACAATTCCACTGTGCTGTTACCTCATGTACAATTTCTCTTTCCTCAGTTTTAATTAGGTTAAGTTTAAGGATAGAGATAGCCTGCTGTTGAGATCATACCTGTAACTGCAGATGCACTGCTACAAGCACAGCACTACAGTCACTCTTAGTAATGCCACCATGGTATCTTTATTCCACTCTCAAATCAATCACATGCTCATCCTTAATGATGCACTACTTAGTCTTTTGCATTCAAATATGCATATAAACATCCAAAAGAGTTACCATGAGTTTTTATTAACAAACCCTGCTGTTCATGGCTTTCCCAGTACAGCTACACTTTCCTTAAAAAGTACTGTATGTATCAAAAATTTAAGGTTTATCCATCCCTGTCAATTGTCTTTGAAGACCTGTCTAATATCTCCAACTTGAATGAACTTCAGAAGAGCCTCAAGAAAAAGCTTTTAGCTTTCTAAATGTATGACAAGAGGCTTAGTATTTTGTGGCATGAAGACAACAGGCCTTTAACAAGTAATCCTTGTGTTTACAGCAGTAAACTCCAAATCTCAGCTGTGAATTCACACCCTGCATAAAACTAACACAAGATCACAAGAACAGAGAGCACTTGGAAGTTCCATCGACATTCATGCTTTTAAAAGCTCTTTAAAGACCCAATGGTGCAGATTAACTACAAGCTTTTTGCCTCAGTATAATACGTCGGAAATTAAAATAAACCATGGAAGACCAATATCTTTACATTTTATTCTTCAGAAAAAGAATCTTAAAAGAAAGCATTTAGTAGTCCACTTGTGCTGAAAATATTCAATGCATCAGGAAGCCCAAAGAAAACAAAACCCACACACATTTTTGTACACCGTGATCAGAAAGGCAACATAATAAATGTTCAGGAATTGCACTGTATTTAAAACACTCTCTAGAATCTGCTCCGCTTCTACGTGTGGCTACTGAAGCTGCCTGACACAGTTCCTTTTCCTCTTGAATTGACAGCCTGTGGAGGCCCTTCAGGGATGAGTGATGGGAAGAAGGTTGTGATAAAGGAGCACGCATTGTATTGGCATCTTCACCTGTATCTTCTCCACTGTCTTCATCAATCCCATCATCCATAAGTCGTCCCTTTAAAAACAGAAATTGAAGCAATTCAGCTGCTTCTTTTCAGAGCTCTAACATAAGCTCACCAGCAGCATCTTCCTACGTTAAGCAACCTCTCTCAGAACAACCTCCTGAAGAAGAACTAGCATGAAAAGAGTCTGTGATTGAACTAGAGACCATCAGTAATTGTCAGCCTAGAAAAAGACAGGATTTAAGCTGCAGGCACAACACTGAGACCCAAACTGAAAGCTCTGGGGTTCAACTGACTACATTTCATGCGTGGGCACCACACTTTGGTGACCGAGACACCAGCTACCTAAGTGCCAATGTCCAGACCCTGCCCCTAAGCATAATGTGTTAGGAATGAAACAAAAACCTGGACACGTTCTATACAGGGAGCCCTCAGGAACAGCACCACCAACAGGGATAAACTCATTTACCCACCTAAAACTCCATTTGTGTAAAACCCCCTGTAAAGCCCCACGGGACACCACTCTCTGGTGCCTGAGACATCAGCTCCCTATGTGCGAACGCCCAGACCCTGCTCCTAAGCCGAATATGTTGGAACAAAAAACAGTACCTGGGCATGCTCTGCATATGGAGCACTCCAGAACAATGCCTCCAACATGGATATCCGCACTTACACACCTAAAACTCCATCCCTGTAAATTCTTAGTGGACACCACTCTCCAGTGAGATGCTTTGGGGGATGCTCTGGGGACCCCCTCCAGGCCCGCCGGTACCGGGCATCCCACGGGGTCTCCACGCCCGCTCCCCTCGAGCTGTCCCGGCTTCCCCCCTCCCGGTCCCACCGGCTCACC
>JAOEHY010034048.1:82256-153884 GCA_025447955.1 Psilopsiagon aurifrons | reverse complement strand
GGGAGAGAGGGTGGTGGTGGGTGGGGAGGGCTGGAGGGGGGGCGGGAACCTTCATGCTGAATATAAAATATAGGAGCTGAGCTTAGTAAGGGAATTTTAAAGAGGAAGTGTTATCCAGGCATGTATATATAAAGCTGCAAGCCTCCCTGAGCTTCCTTGCGTCTCTCCCGCTCCTCTCTCTCTCTCCCACTTCTCCTAACAAAATCCCCCATCCCCTGGCAGATGTCTGAATCCCTGCCAGATCTAACAATGTCAGACCCACTCGCTGCCACCAGACATTGGGGCTGCAGACTACCTCATTCTCTCAGCACAGTGGGGTCGTATATAAATATTAAACAACCCTCCTGATTTCTTTTTGCTTTCAGTTCCTGATGTGCATGTTCCTAAATCACACATTTAGGGATAATATTTTCGCCTTCTACTTTTAGGAGGGGCAGATTAAATCAAAGCCTGAACCATTCATGTTGCTGCAGAGCATAGTCCATTCCACAACCCATTCCCTTCGGCTGGGACAAAATTAAACTTGGCGGTTTGTGGGTTTTTTTTCTGTTCCCTGTTATTTGGGTGCAGGAAATATACCTTTTTAAGCACTCATTCCATCTCTCACAATCTCAAATCCTCTCCCACTGACAGACAGCTCGGTACAGTCATTCAGCACCTGCCTTCTGCTTGTTTTGTACACTGCATTTCACAAGATGAGGATTTCAATCCTCACATGAGGAATTCGGTAATCTACAAATTCAGCAGTGGCACATGCAGGAAAAGCCAATTTCATGGGCTGTGCCTTGGAGCTGGTAGTCCTAGAGCACTACTTGGCTTTCAGGTCTAACTGAGGGCTTATACTGGAGGCCGCATATTCTTGAAGGGGACCCCAAAATGCCTTGATGAGTATCATCTTTACTTTATACCTGGGCCAGCAAAGGCACAGAGGTGAATCTATTTGCTCAGCCTCGAGAGGGTTTCCATGCTAGAGCTGAGAGTGGTCCCTGTGTCATTTCAGCACAGTCAATGTCGCATCATAGAATCATAGAATAGTTAGGGTTGGAAAGGACCTTAAGATCATCTAATTCCAGCCCCCCCTGCCATGATGCCTCCCATCCAGGAGAAGCATCATCATGTGTTGGGCATACAGGGTGAGATGTTTATTCCCTGCCATAGTACTTGCTGTTCACGTGAGGGAATTGAACCCTGCTCTATGGCAAGGGTGAGGGTGCTGAACAGCCACAAGTCCCATGGGCTTTGTCTCAGCGTCAGCATAAGATGCAAACAGATAACTGTGACTAATGCTCTTGACAAGGCATAAAGGAGGGACAATATGGAAATCTGAAAGAAAAAGTATAGTTGGACTCCAAGCATCATGTGGAGAAGGGAGAGGCTGGCCATCACAAACAACTCTACTGGTACCTTCCACTTAATCTAACGACAGTCTCGTTCTTTAGGCTATTATCACAGCACCCGGTGGAGCCAATTCTGGCAGCGTGCTTTCCTTTCAGCTCCAAATGACAGTGTGAGGGCATTACTAACAGAGGAGAAAATTAGAAAGTTCTAATCACGAAATCTGGGCTGCAAAGCAAGTGAATCTGTGGCACTGCACAGAAGTTAGAGAATGAAACGTGCATCTTAAAGTGCGTCTCAGTGAGTTAGTGCTCAGGTGGCTACAGAGCCCTGAAATTCAGAGGTGTCTAAGCATTGCTTCCACTTGTCATTTCTCATTCCTCTTGCACAGATCTACTGGAAAGTGGAACATTTGACTCACCTGACTGCTTATCTTGGTTTGAGAAGGACCACCTGAAACAAAAATACCAAACGAACAAGTTAAAACTATTCATTTAAGAGAAAGGTTTGGCTTTTGCCCCAGGAGATAAGGAAAAAGTAGAAATCATCATAAAAATATTATTTCTCATATATTAATGGGTTTCCAAGTTAAACGAAGCACAAGAGAGAAATATTTCCCTTTTCCTAGCTTTCTCAGTTCCTTTGTACAGTGAGATGCTCCAAGCCCAACAATGTGGAGCCAAAGCATCTGCCTGCAGGACACCAAGAGCTAAGGTCCACACACTCTGGAATGGCCGAAATGAGGTTTAAGATGATGTTGCACCTTTACTGCTTCTGAAGGAGGTTATTACTTTGACAGCACAGCCAGGAGAGGGGATCATGCCACAGCTTCCTGTGTCAATGAAAAAATGGGTGATTTTAACTTCAAACCAGCAAAGGAGATGGTACAGGCCTAACAAGACACTGCACTGGGTTAGTGACTGCTCACACACTTCTTTCTCCTGGGTGAGCTGCAGGGGGGAGAGCTGCCTGCAGACATTCAGACCTTCAACCAGTCCAGTTGAGCTGGGAAGAGGATATCTGCCTTCGCCTGGAGGAAGCCATCTACAGTTCACCTTTAAAAGCCTCCTACTGCAGACATATCCAGCTGTGCTGAGGTTGATTTAGTCTTCCATTGCTGAGGTACACAACTGAGCCCCAAGCAGCCCTGCCTAAAGGAATATGCTCAATTCTGGGTAAAGATCTGAGTACACTGGCTGTACCTGCATCACTGCTGTCAAAATCCATACTGGCTACAGAGCAGGCAATCGTGCGCATAGCCTGGACACAACTTGAGCACCTTTCCAAGGAAAAGAGAATCTGTAGGTCTCAGACCATTAAACAGGTATTAAAGACATCATCCAGCCCAGTAAGACAAGGTATTTGCAAAGCATCAGAATGGATAGAAAACTGAGAAGTAGTAAGGCAGGTAGAAGAGGCAGAAATAGGCTAAAGCCACTGCATAAGCAGTACCAGGTTCTTCACATGCTTTTCCAGCTCTAGGCTCTAAGGCTTTCAGAGGAATTTCTAGTGTTGAGGTTGACTAAGTGGGGCTACATTTTTGTTTTGGTAGCAAATTTGAAGCCACTATTTTTATCCACAAGTCCCCCAAAGCATCTGTTTCTCTCTAGCTATTTAAGACTTCCTTTTCTAAGACCTAGTTAGAGGTATATCATTATTTTTAAATGCTACTCTTTGCAGTCACACATTTTATCATCATTACATGTGTCATTATCTGTGTATTTGAACTGTGTAATTTGAAGATGAGGAGATAAAATCCTTGCAGGGGGTCTGAGAGTTACTTCCCCTTGAGCAAATATTTTGGGATAATACCTCCCATTTGGTACAAGCTAGTGCATTCCCAATGAAAGGAAAAGCAATCCTTTCACAGGTCATGCTTTAAAGTCACCTAGAGAAAGAAACAATTTGGAAGCATCCACAGCACAGGCTAAATCCCCCGCAGAGAAGGAGAATATCCAACTCATTCCTAGGTTGTGGTCAAGGCACAGCCATCTAGAAAAATCTGTCCAAATATTATCTACTTTCGCTGGAAACACTGTATTCACAGCAAGATCTGTTTCTCCCAAGGAGTAAAAGATGAGGATATATCCAACTGTTTCAGGGCTGGATTCTAGGACAGAAGACAGTATGTCTTCTTTAATGAGCTACAGGGAGTCACAATTACAACAGACCTGTCAGAGTAGTAGTTTTGGAACACTTAAGGGTTCGTATAATGTGATATAAATGCAACTCAGGTCATTCAGTTTAGGAGGCCACTTTTGTTTTGCTCTTTCTGTAACTGATCTACCTTGCTGCTACTAATGGCTATAGGGATTTTTTATTGCCTCATCACTGCTGTCCCCAAGTGATAGGCAAGTAAATGAGATCCACTCCAATCTCTTCTTATAGCAGACAAAAGATTCACTCTTGTTACTTGACAGGCAGGGTACATCACTCGGGAGACTGTATGGCACCAGCAGCAGGATGCTACCTCAACATGGGCAAAGCACCAGGAGACCTCTGGGTCTAATCAGAGACACAGACATGTTCAGGAGAGATGTCTAAAGATGCATTTCAAAGGGAACAATCAGATGCGCCATGCAACCAGCAACAAGACATGTAGAATTCCAGTTCCTGACAAGCAATGGCCTCAGTGTGACCTAAGGCTGTGTTGGACTTGATATTGTACTTGGATCAAAAGCTGCTACGCTGTCCAAGAGCGGGTCAAGTGCACGAAGTGGCGAACAGAGTCACACATGTTGTAAATGGTTTGGGTTACATTTTTCACACCTGTCAAGGTTTTCTAGCAAGAAAATTCATCTTTATACACCCTATATATAGGTATAAATATATAAATATATATATTGCTATAAATTGTAAAAAGAAAAGCCTACCTTCTTCCACCCTGAAGTCGAAGCTGTAATGAAGAAACTAGCCAGGACAAGCAAAGGCAACTTTCAAACAGAACAGTAGTGGTTCACTGGGAGTGAGAACAACTTTACACAGTTTGTAGGTGACCAAAACATGGCGGGGGACAAATTCTACTATACAAATCCAGTTCACAGCTGCTTAGCCAAAAAAGCAGCTGCCACGTGAAAGCTCAATAAGCGAAAACCAACTTCAGGGTCCTAAGCTGAATAGCGTACCCAAGGATTTGCAGGTTTGTTTGCATTACTAAAGTGCCACATCATGCCAAGGGAGCGCTTCAAAAAGTGGACGGAACATATTCATCAGGCATCAGCACACCCTGGCTAACGCTGGGAGACTTGCAGGGCACTGAGACCACAGTGGGTGCACACACAGCTCACCCAGGCTGCCCAGCCCTACGCAGAGCTGCCACTGCCTGCCACGTGCCCCCCGGGAGAACGTGCGCACACACCTACACATTCCTTCTGCATTATTCCATGGAAGGCTCATTCCTTTGGCCACTGACTCACTGAGCTCCGAGCAAAGCAGCCCTCTGAAAGCCAGTGCAAAGGCAAAAAGCGTGACTGGCATCTCATCCTATTTGAAAGTCGGGTATAAATCGTGCTAGAAGGATATTTTGTTATATGCTGCTGTTGTGTGTTATATGACTCCAAACCTTCAGACAAGAAACACTACCCCCCAAAACAGGAAAACTGATTCTGTGTATTATTCTAGACACATAAACCTACAAGTAGGTGCAAATGAATTTAGTATGAAATAGATGCTGACACACCTAATGAACGTCTCCAGTAACTGTCTTTCCTCCCTCCTGACATGAAGCAGACAAGTGTTCAAATCAGGTACCAGAGAGACAAACCTTCAACCAAGTCTTCTCCATCAGATTTTGACTTCCATTTGTGAAGCACTTCTGATAACTGGAATCCACTCCTTTGGAGAAGTGCTGTGTTTATGATTTACCAAAATGTAGGCATTCAAAATCTATTCTTTTTCACTAGCCTTTTTTGCTCTGCTCATGGACATTCATTCCTTGGGCATCTAACTGAACCCAGAATAAAATGTACCCTAATTTCATTTCTCAGTGCTGCTCCTCCTCAAGCGCTCTGAACCAGGCTGTTGCTCACTGCCATCAGGCTGAATAAATAGCATTTATCATTGTGTCCTTCAAACTTGGCTGAGCTTTTATGCACTTACGTCCAAATTCTAAAGAGTTCCCCATTTGTAGGTGCATGGGGCTAGAACACTACTTTAACTCTAAAGTTAAGGCTTTCAGAAAATTACCTGTGTCATCAATCACGAGCTTTCAGTGTTGTAACTTCACTACTGCAATCCGGAGAGCAGAACATGACATTATACGGGCAGGGAATGGAAGCATGGAGGGAAGGAATGATTTTCAGAAGCTGACAGAGGAAGTGCACAACAGAGCCTGGAATTTGTCTCACATGTCTTGGTTCCAGTCCAAATGCTTAAACCACAAGATCATCCTTCAGGCCTAGGACACCGACAGAATCTTTAACTCTAGCATTGGAAGATCCCGAAGCATTTTCAGTAGTTGTTTTGTAGCAGAGGTGGCCTCCAACCTTGGACAAGAACTGATCCAAGTTCCCAATGCTCCAAGGGAGACAGAGTCTGGGACCTGGCTGTTGGATGAGAGCCCACACTTCATAATATCTGGTTTGGGCATTTCACACCCCCAATGTGACATAGCACTCCACATATTTCTGCCTCAGCTGTGCTATGACAGTTTGCTGGGATTCAAAAATGGAGATTTTTCCAGATACACTAACTTGCTGAGAGTGTCCCTCACCACCCCTTCCCTGTACAACCTCAAATAGGGGGGAAATGGAACAACCAGAGCTTGAGGTGTATTGTAAAGTAGTGAGTAAAATTGTCAAGTCACTTGGAAAGAGAATATGTAAGCACAAAACAAGTTTTCTTGGAGACGATTTGCAGGGAGGAAGAAGGGAGGTTTTCTACTGTGCAAAACATTGCTTTTCAGTATGAAAATACTGTAACCCCATTTCCCTTCAACACAGAACCAGCCAGAAAATAAAAGAAACATGTTGATTATCGTTGCAAGAGTGATGGCTAGGGAGGGAAAGAAGGAGGGATAAGAAACAAGTGTCTGCATGCTCAGTACGAAAGCAAGGAGACTTGAAGCAAAGTAGATGTGTATCTGAAAGGACTGGGAAGGGGGAACATGGCCTTATGGTCTCTTGTCCATCTCCTCTTTGGCCTGAGACTAGAAAAGGGACAAGTGGAACAAATGTGATCACAGATTAGCACTTATCATAGAGCCACCTAACAGGGAAAAAACTGCCCCTTTCAGTTACAAATGACTTAAAGAGAAATCATTCCACCACTTCAGCCTTTTTGGCTGCATGTCCCCTTAGAACAGAGTGCAGCGAGCATTTTATCTCATCTCCATTTTCTAAATCTAGGTCACCTCAATCCATGGCTGTGCTGCTAGTGAAATGTCTATGATTTGCCACAGCCCTGGCTTGAAGTAACTCATCAGCAACTTAGGAAATGCTAAATGACAAGCAGCATCTAGCAAATGGAGAAGGATTGCTATAACCCAATTTCTGTACAGTTACTGAAGGAGATGGATCACCTACCTTTGTAGGCTCACTCAAGGAGAAAAGCCTCAGGGCCAACAACCAAAAGCCAACGTATCTTCGGCTGCTGGACACAGCAACAGGAAACTGCATCATTCATGACCCCCATGCTATTCCAGTATGGCAGCAAAAAATTTGCCTCCAGTAAGAGGAAACAGGGATGGAACGGACTGAGAGAAAGCCGTTCACACAGTGCTGTCAAGCTTTCTAGTCATATCCTCATGTCTCTCTTTGAGATACTTACAGACCTAAGACCCACATAATTGAAGCCTTTCAGGTCAAGAAATGGAGCCTTTTTCTTTTCCTCGCTCATGTGGGACTGCTCCATGAAAAGGCCTAACGGATAAACATGTAGAAGAAGATGGTCTCCTTTGTCATAGCAATGTCTATTGCTGCAAATGGAAAGAGGGAGAAGTGCTTTCAGACCTGCTTTAGATTAGGAAGAGACAGGAGAAATAAAAAGAGCATCTGACACCAAAATAAAACTATTTTGGTCACTGCCATCTCTCTTATTCTAAATGAAGCAATTGTGGGCTACGTTTGTTTTGCATTCATAATTAGCAGACAGAACAGATGGCAAAGGCGTCACTTAAAGCCACACGTCCGACAAAATAACCCAGGCTGCCAGTGCAATTTTTCACTAGGAACAAGGAATACTTTCCCCTCTTCTTCCCGTTGAAACATATCCCAAAGAAATGAGGCCAGCAAATGTTTGCATCAAGTAGGGGATTCACCGCGAAAAGGAACCCATTGTGTTTTGGAGCGTGTTGATTACTGGCTGAGTGAGGAAGAAAAGGGCAATAGCAAATGGATTGCTAAGAGAACAAAAAATAGGAATGGAAACTAGTGATACATTGCCAGCAATATAACAAGGGGCTCAAATAAACATATACTCTCTCCTCCCTTCAGCCTTGTGGCTCAGGCATAAGCTGGAACTCAGGACATCTGTGTTTCATTTAAAAGACAGCTGAACAGGAGAATCTTTATCAGTGAAGTTGTCTCGTGTCCCACACCCATACCTGACATCTTCTGTATTAAATATACTCATCCTCTCAATACCTATTTCCACTTAAGGATACTGGAACACTCACTAAGAAGCGAGGAAGGCACAAAGTTTAACGCATCACTCACTTCAGGAGGACAGTTCTATGTCCAAGAGAGACTATTTTTGCTGGAAACCTAGAGTGTAAAATGCATGTGTGGCACTTCCATCCTCTGCCACAAACACAGGCAAGGAATGAGATCAAACAAACCCCAACCACATACTACTTGCTGAAAGCATTGAAACGCTGATTCTTGGTCTATTAGATGTACTGTGTTTGGCATGTGACATCCAGAATGCAGGCATGTGAACATCTCAGAGGAAGAACTCCTTTAGGCAATCTTTCCTGAGAGCCCATCTCATGTCACCAAGTCCCTTTGTTAAGTTCTCAACCTCCTACAAAGCCCCAACAATTTAATCATGGTGAATATCCTGTTTATTGGAAAGAAAAAGGAGAGACAGATACAAATATAGTTTGGTTCCTTTTATAGCCTTGTGAGGTCCTTTGACAGCCTTGCTGATGGACTACAAGAGGATTTCGGCATGCCGTTCTCTGAGTACTATGGATAAGCTGTTCCTATCATGCATGGCTGAGCAGTGTCAGGACACAGACTGATGGGCAATATAATAAACATCATGAGCCTTGCCTCGCTCCCACTGCAAATGTGCTAGTAATCGTGAGCTTCCATAGCTACTGCAGTCTTGAAACCTCTCTGATGCTATTAAGATGCTAATAATTGTGAGTCTTGTCCAGCTATCACAGCCATAGGCCTCCTCTCTCAGATACTGCAAATGTGCTAATAATTGTATGCCTCAATAGCTACTGCAGCATAGAACTCTGCTTTCTCTGATGTTGTAAATACACTAATAACAATGATGCTCAGTGCTACTTTAGCCTGCTCAGCTGATCCTCAGTGAAAGAACAACGCCTAGAGAAAGAGCATAGATCTCTGGGAAAGAGCACAGACTTAGGGAAAAAGGATAGGTGCCTAGGAAAGAGCGCAGACCTAAAGTAAGAGAAGAGAGTTAGGTCCCTAGAAGAGCATGTAACCTAGGACAGAGCTCAGCAGGACCCAGGGCGCTGAAAGATGGAGCACAGCTCCCTGATACGCTGCCTACGGCACTCACCTAGCAAAGGGGAAGCCTGGGCTCCCATCCCTGCTTCCAGAACTATGTATACATTCTGTATTAAATAGTCAGCAATTAAAATGCACAAACAGTCCTCCAAGCTGTAATCTCAATATAAATAGTCACTGACATAAAACAATTCACTAGTCAAATCATTAGTACAATCACTGGAGGAGGTAGGAAGGTGAATACCCGCCTTAAGACTTAGCCTCTGTCAATACTTAGTTATTCATGCAAAGTGGAACAGCGTTGTAGGCTGGAGTTTGGCACACGTTCCTGCAAGCTGGATGTGGTTCAAATTTCCTTAAGGTAGGGGGTGGTAATTGAACCAGGGTGTCCCACATCTGAGGTGACCACATGAACTCCTTGATGAAAGGAAGATGCTACAAGACTGTTGCTGCTGCCTACTACTCTTCCTTCACCTGGTCAGATCCAGCCTTTAAAGCTCTGCATTTCGCTGTATGAAAGCTCTAAGAAAATGTATTATGTTAAGCATGGGGGGAAAATGGTGTGGGGGTAGAAGATTCCCCTTTTTGGGGAAGGAAATGTAGATTTTTCCCCCCATAACTCCCTGATTCTGTCACTGATCTCCTTTACTCCCCCTGCCTAAAAATAGCCCATTATTCACAGAGACTAATCCCACTGAAGCCAAGGGTAGTTATAAGACTTCTGAAACCTTGGTACACTTCTAATTTAGGTGCCAATAAATTCAGCAGATTAACAGGTGTGAACATATTCATGCACAGGCTTTAATAAATGTCAAAGGCATTTGGACCCAGAATTCAACAGTAGCAGAACAAAGCTGGTATACTTATTGTAAGCATGAACACAAGTTATTCACCAGTTCACAAGCTATCTTATCATGCTATTTACACCCAGATGTGTTATCCACTATTTTACACCATAGGCATATGTGTGTTCAATATTTAATCTGCAATTGCACTCGGGGGCATCAATTAGATGTGCTATACTTTTAGACTGTAAGCAGAGAAGAAGAGCGGGATTAATCTCAATGCAAAGAGAGGTATTTCAAATCTCTAAAGGTAAAGCCCTTTATAAATGGATTGACGGGGTCAATTCACCATTTTCTACAATGTTGTTGAACGTCTTATGCACTGTCTATTATGTGGTGTCTGACCATTTCTTCATGGTGGGAATTTTACCTGGTATGTCTAATACCTCCTTCTTCCACAGCATTAACTTTTGCCCATAGGCAAGATTCTCACAAGTGCCAAAAAGAATGCAGTTACCTCATTCTTACTGTCTAATCATAATTTCAAGAGGATGAGGTAACCAATCTCAACACCAATAAACTTATTATCATTGTTCAACTCAATTTTCGTCCTTTCTTTTCATTTATTCAATTAAACCTATTTGCATCCAGGGGTTAGCATTAATGCTATGCATTTATGGCACTTTGAATAATGATTCCCACAGCGGGAGGCAGCTCTGAACTCCACCTTGAATTCCAGTCTCCTGCTGGAAAGACACTAACTTGAGATGTCTGCAGGCAGCTCATGAAGAAGGGACATGTACCATTAGCAGTGCAGCGGTTCCTGGTAACATCTGGCTACAAAAGGCACCTTCATGGCATAAGTCAGGTAGGCTAGAAGTCTCCCAGATGGGCTTTTTCTTTCTAAGCTTGAGCAAACTAGGCTGAGACACCTTAAAAATGCCCAAGCAATTCCTACAACCTCTTGAAAATCCAGTGTTCTATTGATTTTTGCATTGCTGAGCATGACACAAAGCTCAGAACTGCGTGTTACCAGTGAGTTTTGACAAGAAGACTGTGATATTGCTTGGGGCTTGCAAAATACAGATAAATAAGCACCCTGATTCCAACATTAAGGCATACTTCTTGATAACAAGTTTAAGATTCTTTTGGCTTTCTTTCATCCTGTTACTATCAATTCTTGCCCAAGTTTCTCAGGAGGGCAGAACTCAAATGCATTCAGATGTACCCATGCAGTAATAAATAAAATAATAATAGGTTATGTAGATAAAGGCTTTCCATCTTAGGGCAGAGAAAAGTATTAGTTAATTAATCATCAAGTTGGCATTAACTTATCTTTTGGCACCTACAATAAAACATAAATCTAAAATGAGCAGTAGGGGGGAACAATGAAATTAGAAGCCAACAATAGTTTGGGAAATGGATGACAAAATCCAAATGTTCTGCCTCACTGCTGCTAAATTAAGCACAGTGTTATCAGTGCAAAGATTAAAAAAGGAGAGATTTTCCTCTGAACCTTAAGTCACACTTCTTAGCTGCACAGAACATGACAGCTCTAGTGAAGACAAGAGAATTCACTCACCCTGAAAATGAGTGGAAACAGAAAAGGATCTGTTCAGTTCTTGATTTCCCCAAACAGAAGTTCTATAGAGTAGAAAAAGAAAGAAGGACATTAGTTTATTGTATGCAGCAAACAAAGAACTGATCCAGCACACCCCCTCCTTGGCACCATTCAGCCCACCTTTGCCTTGCTTCGCCTTCAGCTGTTTCGCCCTGCGAGGCACTAGGCAGGGGATTGTAGCCAACCTGCCCTTTCTTTAATGCTTCCAAGTAGCGAGTGCTGTACTGAGATCCTGCCTGTAGCTGAATACTGTCCTGGCAATTGGTTTAGTGCAAAAAGGATGAGAAAGACTGTTTTCCCACCCTCCATCAGAGGTGCTCAGCTGCTGAACAAAGAGGGAAGATCCTCATACGGAGCTGCCTTTTCTCCAGTTGATTTTGTTTAGCTTCCTTTTGAGTAAAACTCACTCAGAGAGTGGTCACTTTCCTATACAATGCTCAATGTATGCATCAAGTTAAGTATTAAGGGATGCGCATGATACCTCTACCTACAGCCGAACTCTATAATACATATACGCTATATTTTTATAGTATTTTTAATTATTAATAATTATTACTATTACACCAGATCATGAACTGAAGTCAAATAGATCCAAAGCCCGTCCAAGCCAAACTACCTCTGCTACACGTTCTCTGAGACTGTGGACCCCAGTTCCCCATCCATTAAGATAAGACAGAAAGCACTGCTCTAGCTTCTAGCGCTGTGGGGTGCCTGAGTACTATCGACCTGGGAGTTTTCTAGGCACTAAGATGGAGGGATATGCTTTGATGCTCTTGGGCTCAGAAGACAGATCTACTCTAATGGTTTTTGGATTAAATAGGTAATCCTAGTCTTTACTATTGATCCATTCTTGGTAAAATCACTTAATCAACTTCTATCACCATGCATTTCTCAGATAAACTTGATGATATAGTCCCCTCAGAAGAAAAATTGTGAAAACAATTGATGTTTTGTAAAATACTGTTAAAAAGAAAAATATTACATCTGTCACTTTTGCCCCAAATCCAGACGAGAACCAGCAAGGGAAATGATTATACCCATTCAGGGAAGCGATTATACACATTTCTTGCAAAGATACGATTAGTAAACATTCAGCTAGTTCCATGTCAAACAGTTTGCAACCACCTGTGGGTGTTTATTTGATCAAAGTAAGTGTGCTCCTTCCTGCCCAAGCACAGGCAAATCACTGCCTGGTAAAGGAGACAGTAGGATGGATGTGCACACTGCTCCTCCAGCAAGCCATTTTATTACCAAATGAACTGTGAATATGGGAAAGTAGAAAGACATCCTTAAACTATCTTTGCACCTGCCTTTAATTCAACATGTCCTGAACTACATTTGCCTACAAGAGTCTCCCAGGAATCACGCTCTCCAGAGTCTATAAACCCACTTTTGCCAGAAGGCATAAAAGCACCTGACCCAAGGCAGCTCCAACAGCTGTGTGACACCTGGGGAAATCATGGTATTCCACAAAGCCAGTTTCATAGACAAAAATCAATGTACTCCTAATCAGCAGGGCAACTTAGGCACAGTGTACAGCCCACAGCTTCTAACAAAACTGAAAACTTATGACTTCTGTGGATGCAAATATTACCCTTCATGTTCTCTTTCTGTTTCCTTTTTGAGACAAAAATGATATGAAAACCAGCAATTCAGTTCTAAACCAATGACAAAACCACCAAAACCTGGTCATAGCCCCATCAAAATCCGTTCAGAGGCTACATTTTCCCCCAGCTTGTCCAGCCACAGTGACTCACACATTCACAGTAAGGAGATGTAAAATGTTTCTGGATCTCTAAAGCAAGAGATGATTTTTTTCCATTGAATCTTACATTCATTAATTTCGTTTCAAGAATGAAGTCAGCCTTTCTTGTTCTTTTTTTTGTTAATGTGGCTGGTTATTTGACGAGTGAAGCATTAGATTTGTGAGTTGTTCTGCAAGCCAAAACATGCTCCCTTTCATTCATAACACTGAGCTGCTCTACGTTAAACAGCCGATTATCATGAATGAAGTGGGTGTAACTTCCTTGAAATCCTCCAAAGACCTGTCAAAGCAGAGCTACTGCAGCTCAGTTTTCTCCTTGAAGCGTACAGATCATTGGTTTAATTGTTCCACACTGATCTTGAAATATGCTTTCTTGGTTCAAAGCATTAGGCGGTATCACTTTTTGAGGAGGAAAAGGGAAGGGTGGAGAATGGTGCCCCAGGATAAGAGAGAAAAGTGGGTATATGTCTCAACCATCAAATTTAGATTTTCTTTTGGAATCTAAATTGAGCTTCATCCATTTAAAAGTGTGTCAGACAAAACCTCACAAATCAAAGCCCTGGCCTGTTTTGCATGGATAATCAAGAGCCTCTGGCTCTTTTTGTAAGTGGAAATGCTTAACCCTAAAGAGAAGAGGACTGATCTTACGGTTAAAGTGCTGGCCAGTGATTGAGAAAGTTTCAGTTTGACTCCAGGTCTGCCATTCTCCATTCCATCTCAAACCTTTTGGTGCTGTCCCAGGGTTATCACCTTTAGATAGGAACATGCTGATTGGTATTTGTGAACAGCAGGGGCCTCGGAGCCTAGAGACTGAAAGACTTCGCATGTAGTAATACGTATGCTACAGTCTATGAACCTGTTTAATATAAAGTTCTTTCCAAGGATGGCCATTATGTTTAATAAAAAGACCTGCAGCATCTCAGCTCTTTCTCTTATCACACACCAATGGATGGATTTGGCCAGTAATTAATTCTGATAGCACCACTGACTTTGGCATACCCACTAAATACTCTTCCCTGGGAGGGTGCTGAGGCGCTGGCACAGGTTGCCCGGAGAAACTGTGGCTGCCCCATCCCTGGCAGTGTTCAAGGCCAGGTTGAATGGGGCTTGGAGCAACCTGCTCTAGTGGAAGGTGTCCCTGGCCATGGCAGGGGGTTGGAACTGGATGAGCTTTATAAAGGTCCCTTCCAACCCAAACCAGGCTGGGTTTCTATGAAATATCTGGCCCATATCTGACTTCTTGCCTAACGTTTTTAAAGCCTGGAGAGCTAGTGTTGACTACAGGAACCTCAGTAAAGAAAACCATGAATACTAACATGCTTAACAAGGGTTAGTCTCAGGAAACAGTGGGGGGGGGGAAGCAGCACCAGTGAAAACTACTCAAATCTTTGTATTTCAGCTCAGATTTTATGCTAGGCTTCATTATCTCCCCCACAATTGAAACAACAACAAATCTTGATAGTAGCTTCATGACAACAGCTTCTACACATCTCTTAGCAGCTATAACACTAACAAAGGCTGGCACTTTTGGAAGAAAACCCTAAATATTTGTCCAGCATTTTGGGAATCTCAACCTTAAGAACACACTGCAGCCAGCTCCAGAGGCAGTGCTGCTTCCAACCTGCTCCTGATTTCTTTGTCACCTCCCTGCAATGAGGTGATACCCACCTGGCAGCATTCACATGTGACTGGAGACTGTACTGAAATGCTGCCCCCTCTCCTTGGGGCTTCAGTGCTGCAAACTAGAGGTGCGCGCAGCAGGGCAGGTACTCCACCAGCTCCACTCTGTAAAAATCCACATCTCTTCCTTGCTTATCAGCAAGTGGAAATCACAAGACCAAATCCCGAGGGATTATTCTGCTCTCATTAAAGTGAGCAAGAATTTGCCACTGGTTTAAAAAGCAGCAAGAGCTGGCTGACACACAAGCAGGTCTGACAGGTTGCATTTTCCTTCTCATTACTATTACAGGCATGAGGATTCATTTCTATTTATCTTTAGCTGGCATTCGGTCCTGCACTTCAACTGCATCTGTGGTTGCATTGCTGTGAAATGTATCACTACTTATGACTCACACTGCAAAGGACATATTTGTAAACTGACCCACCATTGACAAAATCCTCTTTCTTCGTTTGTAGGAGGCGAGATGAGGCATAGGTTTCTCATCTGATTCATTTCCTGAGGAAATTTTTACTCTCTGCATCGCTTTCAGTCCTTATTCAGTCAGAGAGGAGTGAAGTGATTAATACAAGATCCACGCCTGACACAGAGTGCAAGGAGGATTCATTCAAACTCTTTTAAAATCAGCGCTTAATTAATTGCTTAGAAAAACAACCCATTGCCAAAAATGTGTGCGGTTGTTTTCTGCCTTTTCTTTTCTTTTTCTTTCCTTTTTTTTTTTTTCTCTTTCCCACTTGAGAAAGCTTTTCCAGTTGAGAAACTAATTACAGGCAACGGCATACAGCAAAATGCACGAAAAGACAAATCTGGCACCTTTTGAAACCAGCCCCTCGGAAGGAAGAATTAACAACCTGGACAGAGCTCCAGGCAACTCCATCTCTCCTGCGGCTGGGGCTCGAGCTAATTCACTTACAGCCAGCTTTGGTCCTTTCTCACAGCACTGCGGCAATCCTAGCAGAGCTGGATATCTAACACCTCTGAGAAACACAGAACAATGATCAGACAATTAAAATTGCCAGAAAGGAAAGATAACACAAAGAGAGCCCTGAGGAAACTGCAGTAAGTTTTCTTGACAATTTTTATCTACTTGATTATTCAGATCAAGACAGTACTAACCAAGTCCAGATCAGGATGGGGTTGTGAACAATCCCTGGGGCTTGGAAGGCTGTGCAGAACTTGGCACTCGGGATCAGGCTCATTTCTCCATCCTATTAAGGTGGACAATATTAGCCTACATGATTCAGGAGGGAAATGAGTGTGTCCTTTCCCTTCATTTCTTCTCTCTCTCCTTCTCTCTTTCTCCACGTTCTTCTCCTCTTGTCTTTTTCCCTGCGAGCACTGAATGATGGGATTTTTGACATCAGAGGAAAGTCATCCCTTCTCCACTCCCCCAGCTCCTGTCCGCTTCCTCCTTAGACACGTCTGTTCGTTTGCATACTATATCCCCACTCAAAAACGGGATCAGCTGATCCTACCACAGCTTCATTTAACTAAGCATCCTAAATCCTGCCCAAAGTAGACCAGACTGACTGGTTCATTCACCCTGGCAGCCTGCTTCCAGCGAGCCTTTAAAGTACATTTTGTAACTGTTACATAGCTGGCACCGACTATAGCAAAGTCATTGTTTAGTCAAGGTAAAGTGACCTCTATTTACTTAGACAACTCAGCTGTCTGCAGGGAATAACTGGATTTGAGAGAAGTGGAAACTTGCTGGGAAAGTTTCGCTTTGGCTGAGCTGATGGCTACTACAATAACCTGAATGTTTGGTCAGTTCATGCCCTTTCTCCTTCAGTTTCTTCAGCCCTTTGATTTATTATCTGCAACTAGACAGCAAATGTCCCCATCCAATTTCAGCGAGTCTGTGGTAAGCCAAAGACAGATAAGAAATTTGTTGAACTAAGTATGTTTTCTGATCCCAAATAAATACCCTGTCCATTATCGTAAGATGCCAGGCACCTGCTATAAGCTGTTTATTCATGTGTTATAGAATAGCATTAACTCAATCAGGTCTTTTTCTATATGCAGCTTCTCATTTCCCCCTCACGTAACTCCAGGCACCAGTGCAGGAGGGCAAGTTGATTCCAGCTGCACTTAAGGGGATGGTGACCAGGACTGAGCTCAGGGTCAGGATAACGGCTGGTGTGAGCTGAGCACCACCCCAGGAACCGCGTATGCAGTGACTCAGCCATGACTCCGAGTCACGGCACTTCTCCTGCTTCCTCCTTTCTGCAGGGGGGCGGAGGTAGGAATTTCCTGCTGGCCCGTCCTTGTAAATCACAACGTCCTGTTGCAGCAACGCTGGGAGGGTCAGTAAGTGGGAGAACTGGAGTAAATGGCCGGTCCACCTGCTCTGGAGAAGAAAAGATGGGGCATACTGCCCCACTTAAATGCATACACATCACGTATCACAGCAGGACCCAGGGTCACCTTGCTCTTCATCATGTAGAATAGCCCTAATGCCTTCAGATACCTAAAAGCTTTATACTATCCATCCAGCAACCCAAGAACCCAGTTGTCCTCTTACAAACACATGAATGATATAAGTCAGGTAATTTCTCTGCCTTTCTTCAAGTCAGCACCAAAAGCAAGAAGAGAAGTCTTGAATGTCTGCATAGTATTCCCTATACCCATAAATCTGAAGGTGAAACCCAAGACTCTTGGTAGAGGTTCTGAGACAAATAGAACCATTAAACACCACCTTGTAAAAGTCTTCCCAGTTTCCCTTCAGAAAGGTTGAACTTAATTACAATTGCATCTGGAAGAATTTCACTACCACCAAAGAACTCAAAACCATGGATGAGCCGTGCCGTGATAAACCTGAGAAAAGCCAATGTATAACTGTGAGAAAATGGGCCATGTATAATTAGGGAGGGAAGAAAATACATTAGCCTTATGAAGACTGATCCAGAATAGATCTAACCTATCTACTAGTAAAAAACAGTGTGTGGAGTAAGAAATTAAATGACGGAAGAGAGGGATGCTGTCAGAGATGGTACTGCACAGAATTCCTGGTCATAATCCAGGATGGTGAGACCGAACCAAGTTTACCTTACACTAAATGCATGTGCAGGAGATAAAATGAGCTCAGTACCCCATGTCAGTTGTTCCTTCAGGCTTTACACAAAGAACTGGACTGACACCCAGCACTGATTTACCCCACAGACTTACCTGCTACACACCCATATTGTACAGTAGTTAATCAATTTATGTAGAGCAACTGAAGTACCACACAGTGACAAATAATATTACACAATAACGTCAATAGCATCTACCACAATAGGATTATATCCTTTCAATTGTTCTGATGTAGTTATATGACCTGCCACTAAGTGTGGGCAGAGTGGGTGGGACTTTTCAACCTCTCTGTATGCATTTTCAGTCATGCACCTTTACACTGCTTTAATTTCATCCCTTCTAGAGCTAACTTTGCTTTACCTATTCCCAGGAAAAATACCACAGTGTTCAGCCAATGGAGACACAAATGCACACGCATGGAGGGAGATCACCACTTCAGACCAGGCCTGTTAAAGCACTTCATGACACAGCATTAGAGTCAAACCTGAACGGATTCTGGCATATTCTTTTAAAAAACTATTTTTTTTTGAGGGAGATCAAATGATTCCAATCTGACTTTCACATCTTATCTGGGAGATGACAGCTCTTGGAGCATCTTTTGGAGCATATCATATCTGGGTATCAAAGACTTCTACAACAAATTTTTGTGAGAGCTCTTCTGTCTACAGATAGATGTACAACCAAATGCAGTGGCAAGGAAATTAAAGCTAAGTAGACTTTGACCGAAAATAAGACACTCATTTTTAACAGCCAAAGGCAATTAACCCCTGGAAGCGCTTCTGAAGGACAGTGGGTGGCTTGCCATCACTCAGCATTTTAAAATCAAGGATAGGTATTTTTTATCCAGACAGATGCAGTTCAGACAGGGAAACCGTATGGCCAGCACTGCACAGAAGGTCAGAGCAGACCCTGATGAGAATCCTGGCTGACTCCATAACCTACCCAGCCGTTTGCCTACTGACTCCCCAGCGCTGTTCTTGCAGCACATAGCCTTGTTGTTCAGCCAGTCTGTTTCCCCACGGATGACCAGACCTGACCCTGCTTAGATTACAAAAGCTAAAGGGTTCAGAAGTGAGGAAAACAGGAAATCCAAACAGTGAAAATCTCAGCAATAACGTTTCCTAACAAAGACCTTCAGATCTCACTCTCAGCCAACAGCTGTCTTCATGACGTCCGAAAAGGACGATGTTTAGCATGGTGTACACTGTCTTTCTGCCATTTATTTCCACCCTGTTTATTTTCCTATACTGTGACATTTTCCTCCTTGTTAAAGTCTTGGTCATAAATGAGGGTGCTAATCCAGACCTAAAAAAACATACATGAACGCACGTACTACATGTGCTTCAATTACACTGGGCTCACAGGATAGAATTTGCCCTGCAGAAAAACCAAACCAATACCTGTGCACCACTTGAATTCCCCTTTGGGTCACAAAACAGGATTGAATGCTGCAGAGCCTTTTTCTTTCAAGCGAACTGAAATGAGATGACCTGTAGCTCAATTTATTGCACCACAAAGTCTGGGGCTGCAAAGCAACTCAAACCATTACCCTGTGGGAGAGCGTGAGCCAAAGCTGAAGAGGGAGGAAAGCTTAATTTTGAAGGAAAATATCGTGTTTGCTTGCTTTACTGTTTCTGGATTTGAAAACTTACCCAGATTTCCTGACTTAACCTCATATGCATGCAAACAACAAGTACAGCTGTGAGATCCCTGTGAGGCCAAATTTGAGTGTGGCATAAATTGGTGTAGCTTCTATGCCATTGGGCCATAAGTGAAGACCTTTCCTAGGTCTTTACAAAGAGCATTACAGGAACTGAAGGAGGTTGGAGAGGTACATGAAGGTGTGGTTGTTTTGCATTCAAATTTCAAATTTCAGCCAATCTTCGGTGAAATTTCACTTTCCCCCGCGGCAGTACAGGCAGGGCAGGTTTTTGCCATTGCACTGCCATCTAGTGATGCGACTTCGCAAGGAGAATAGCCAGCAAAAGATGGCTGCCCACCAGCAAGTGCCTGAGTCAAGTTCTGAGAGGATGGTCTAGAACTAAATTAAACTCAGTTAAACAAAAATAATTGCACAAGGAACATCCAGTGGTGGCCCTCAACCATCTATGGCAAAGAGAAGCATTATGCTACGTAAGATAACAAAACGCTTACAATAGAAGGGGTTGCGTAGAAGCTCATCCATTATCCAGCTGTTATCCGTGGCAGGGGACATACTACAAGTCTCAAAGTCCAGCTGCTCAGTGATACAAGCTGCTATTGCTCTACCAATTTATAACTGCCAAGCTTACGTTCAAGCAAAGCCGGCACAGACACACGAACAACACCTGCAAGCACCTCAATGCCTTCAGCCATGTTTCTTCCAGCTTTAGTGGATGTGTTCCTCAGTATAACTTCCTCCTGTATTTGGTTGTATCAGATCATCTGGGCCAAATTTACTGTCTGTAACTGATTTCAGTGGTTTCCATTTTGATAGCCTCTATCCGCAGCCAATCACCATCCAAAAAGGATTCACTAAGCAAGCACATCATATCACTTGCAGAAAATCCTCTTTATAACCCCCATGCTCAAGGACTGGACACAGCAACATTAAGGCTTAACATATGAACCTGAAATGAACTGCCCTTTACGAGCTGAAATACCAGTCCTAATGTTTTACTCATCTTGAGGATATTTGTCCTCAGTGGTATGTGTGTCAGAGGGCGTGAAAGTGAGAGTGTCTTGAGGTTAACAATTGTTCATACTCATAGTGGATGAATCATATGATAACACCACAGCAACATCCTGTATAATTGTTGGGAGCCTCTATTTCTGGCAGTGTGTCCCTAGTCTGTTTCATGAGCAAATGTTATTTGTGCTTTACTATATAAAACCAAAACCAAACAAAATTATACAATAGGACACTATTCTGCAGGCACTAGCCAAAATCACAAGTGCCTAATCGAGCCTTCAGTTACCCACTTCAATGACGAATTATGTGATGAAGTTAATAAGGCTGAGATGGATATCTCTGTTCTTCATCTGATTACTACATGAGCAACTCTCCACATGTGAGGAACAATATTTGTGTTTCCTTAGCCACAATCGAACTCTATGGGACTATCACATACGTAAAGATCTGGGACATTGCTTGTGAGGCAGTGGGTGCTAAGGGAACAAGCACTGTATTGCAGGTCAGAAGATTTATGTTTTCCTTCTGGATGACTATAAGAAAGTCACTCCCCCCTTTTCTCCCTCTTCTCTTCAGACCTACAGCCTGCAGGCTTCACTTCTCTGTGAGCAACAGATATGCTCCAGGAATACACCAAACACCCAGCCTAAACACTGCACTACCTGCAGAAAGCAAAACACAACACAGCAGGCAATACCAGGGCATCACAGCAAGTCCTGGGATGCAATCAAAATACCAAATACCTGCGCCACCCCTAGCACAAAAAAGCACCACTCCAGCTTGTATCCCCTGGCGTTTCAAACACCTCACCATGCCCTAAACCCCAGGGTCTGCACAGATAACATACTTGGCTCCTTTGGGGCACATACATGGCTGGTGTCATGCATTCTGCTGTTGGGAAATGTTTGCTGTAGGCACTCTTGTAATACGTACACTCAGAATAGAGGCCAGCTCTTGTTTGTGTTCTTAAGGTGATGGCAGGAGTTTGGCTGTGGTTTGTGACTCCGGTTCCGAAGCACTAACGCAACCCAGCGCACCGACAACCGTCATTAATGCTTTATCCGCAATCACGGAAGCTTCACTGGGGGGAAAATCAGGCTAATGGTGCAGGAACATTTTCACATGGAATAAAACTTACTTTCAGTGTTTTAACCACACCTCACGGTAGAAATTTACAGGATATTCACACTAATGAGAATGAGACTTTTAAAACAATCTAGGGGATTTGCCACACGTCTTCCATTAAAACTAAAATACCCTTGACTGCTTTATGCTCTCCTGAGGTTCCTTTTAAGAAATCCTATTTAAAATGAACATAGAAGTGGGCCAGTATTAGAGTGGATCTGAAACCATTTTCAGTGCAATGGAAGCAGATGGGAATCTGTCTCCATGTGCAGTACCCAAAAGGCACTGCTCTGTGTTCTGAAGAGACTTTATATTATTTGTGTTTAAAGAAGAACCAAACAAGCAAACTAAAATCAAACAAACAAGCAAATGAGAGCAGCAGAAAGGCTTTATGAGGTCATGTTTACTATTTTGGCTTCAAATCTTGGGATCATTTGCTGACATTTCGCCGCTTTCAAATCCCAAGCCTTCATGTGAACCTTGGTCTAACACAACACCCCATTCAGACACCACCCCTCCGGGCCAAGGGTTTCAACCAGCCCCTTGCTGCAAGACTACTCCTTGCTATAAAGTACGGCAAAATCCCTTCAAATACAGAAAATATCTCCACTGCTGCCTCCTCATTTCCTGGCTGCAGCCGAGACCGGAAATAGCTACATTTCCTGAGCAAGGCTGTTCTCCAGGGAATGTCAGTCCGTCTGCAGCGAGCAACGACTGTGCGCTAGGGCTGGACTATGGCGTCTCAGAGGGCTTTAAATCTGAGCTGGAATGCCAGCATTAATACTTAGCTAGGGACACCCAGGAAGATAAGCAGATGGAAGGTAGGGAGAGAGGGAGATATAAGGGGCAAATCAAGATGGGAATATAAAAATGCCCTTAAGGAAAAAAGGCAGGTAAAAAGAAAGAGAGACAGAAAGACAGAGGGGGGTGTTATCAACAGCTGGAGTCTGTGTTCAGTGAAATCAGATATAATTCCACAGCCCCACAGCCCCCTGCATTTTAAAAGAGGGTCTCCACAGCCTGTGTCCTGGAAATAGGGTACCTATTTGGTCCTGATTACTTTGAAGTGGGTGTTTTCCTGCAAAGCACAGTCACATTCAACAAGCAAAGCAATTTATTAAGGCAACATAAAGGCTTGGTTCTAGTAGAGTGGGAAGAGACTTAATACCCCAGAGGGAGGTGGGGGGAAAGATGGATGAACACAGATTACTTCTGAGAAACTCTGCAAATAGGTGGAGCAATTCACAATCCAATAAACCCCTGAGGGAAAGCCTTATCCTTCCTTCTCGCATTGGAAATCCATTGTTCCTTGACACTTTGTGGCCAGGCAAGTCTAATTATCCAGAGAGGTGTAAAGTCCAAAAAAGTCCATATACCTTTCAGGTAGTCATCTTAGATTGCTCTCATCAATGGAGAAGCTAAACAGGATTTCAGGGGTTTTAACACTTTGTCTCTGCAATGTCTAAGGGAAAAGAGTGCTCCTGGTTACAGAGGCTGAGAGACAGCTTGAGTCCTATTTATCTTTAAGCTGTACCCATCTAAAAGCTGAGGTTCAGCTCTCATTTTCTAGGTGCTTTACATCACAAAGAGAAACAGACACCTGTGGGGGCAAATCAACCAACTCTAAAGCATTTCCAGTAGGGAAATGACAGACCCTACCAGTTATTCCCTTGAGTAGTAGCTTGGTCTAGAGACAGCTAGATTTTAGATGGCTGAACTTAATCAAGAGAAATCACAGAGAGGCAGTTTAGGGAATAATAATGATAATAATAACAATAACAACAAATAAACTCACACACGTATATATAAGGGCCTAAGTCCCACTGTAATTAAACAGCAACCTCAAAAAATGGCCATCAGTGACCTAAGACCACTAAATGAGTTTGTAGCTGCAAACAGTGAATACCTGAGAGCCGATCTCCTAAGAAGCAGGCTTGGACTTGACCTCAGCATCATCCTACAAAGAGGACATCAGTTGATAAAACTCTGCTGTGTTTCGTTGTTGGAAATATCAGCAAGACCAGTACATAACCCAGTGAATCTGCCGAGCCTTCACAATTTCTACCCACAAAACATCTTTGCTTTGGTAATTATCAATCACCCTTATGCAGAAAGGTTCCTCCAATTTTTTTAACTACTCAATCCTTTGAGAGACCCATGAATTTTAATGATTTAGATTATTAACCTAAAGGTTGATCCAGACTGGGAGGAACAGAATAATTTGTTTAATCATTATTATTATTTGTAATTATTTAACATAAGGGAGAAAAATATCACCTTAAATGTCATCGTGATGCTTTTTAATTGCCTCAGATGAAATTCAGAGTAATCATTACTCTGTAAGTGTATACAGATCTAATTTTAAATACCCTAAGATGCTGGATATATATCTGGAAAAAGCAAAGAATGCATATTCATTGCTGGATAGGGAGTCAGAAAGACAGAAAAGAATTGATCAACCATTTATTGAAAATTAATTCTTTTCCCAACTCACAACTGGGCTGCAATTTGACATGAAGCAGAAAAATAAGCTGAGCCAGGTAATTTTTCTTAGTCATTCATTCAAGGACTTTAGTGCATGTCCTTTAAGGGAGGCATGTTTTATGGATGCATGAGAACATACTTTTGTGTGGCTATAATTTGTAATACCTATGTTGTGGAATTGGTACCTCCCAGTCCACCCTATTCATTCCTGCAGGTAGCAAGAGCCTGGGATCACTTTGTAACCCTGGTTCTCCTACAGAGACAGCCTCCAAGGCACACCTTGGTACCCAGCACCATCGTACCCACTGGCCGTAAAGATGCACTCGCTGACAGCATCTCTGCACTTGAAGGGATAGCCTTCTTACTGACAGAAAACCTTCTATAGTAAGTAACAATTAAACAAAAGAAAGAGATAGCAAGGAGATAGCAAGTTCCCCTGTAAATTAGTAAAGGAACCAACAGTCCAGTGCAAGGTGAGAGGGTAATGGGCTTCACAACAGAAAAGCCCCTCGCTTTGCAGGAGTTCCTGTAGGTACCTTAGGTTTTGCCCTTTTCTGCCTCATTCACACTTCATTTTCCAAAGCCCTTTGTTTTCTAAGCTGAGTTAGATCAAGGCCTCTCCATTTCCCATCACATACATGTCTCCATGCCCCTGCTGCTGCTATCAGAGCTGGGGCACAGGCACTCCGAGTGCCTCGTCTCGGGGAAACATTTGCATTTTTATTGGCACAGGTACAGCGTTCAGAATTCTTTCAGGCCAGGCCAATTAAAACAAGCTGAAAACTGCTGAGTGAAGCAGTTTCAGCAAGGATCTGCTTACATTCCCCCTCTGAGAAAAGCAGGGGGCCCACTTTCTGTAACTCTCCCTCTCTGCACAGCGTGGGTTTTGCTTTTTCCCCCCCCTTTTTCTTTTCTTTTTAAGGTGGAATAACTTGTGCCCTTTACACAGGGGCTCTAAGAGATGGATGGCAGGACTTGGGAATGCGGCTTCACTTCAAAACCAGAGCCCAGTCTGTAATACCAAACTGAAGCATGGGAAAAAAGATGGAAAAACACCAAGCCCAAACCTGGTAACCCTCCACAGCTTAACACACTTTCCCTCCTTCACAACCCTTGCTTAAAAAGCAATAGAGCCACATAATTAGCAATTGCTTGAAGCCTAAGGCTTTTCTACCGCCACAGAGACTATTCAATGCGTACTGGCTCTACTAGCACAGTCTTATTACTCTTGGGTTTCTTTTTGGACAGCCTCTTTCAAAGCTCAGATGTGTTTTAAATGCATTCTGACAGGTTAAAAGATACCATTTTTATACCCCTGAGAAAAAAAAATCCCCTCATCCTACTGGTGCTGTTTCAGTTTGGATTGGTAATCCTCAAGGTGTGAGGTTCTAGGAACAATGAACCATCTCAGAGAGACCCAGGGAAGGAAGAACATGTGCTTCCAAAGTCGGCTTTCTGCTTACACCTCTTGTCCAATAAGGTTGGCTAATGGCAGCAGCCCCATTAGACACAGTGGCCACTCTTCCAAACACCTGCATGTCAGGACCCAATGTCAAAGAGCTACCACAGAGAAAACACCTGCAAATGCCCTTGCATCAACCTGCGGGGGAAAAAAAAAACCAAAACAAGCTAATCCAGCAGAACAATCCACAGCACACGGATTTGCATTTGTTTTCATCTCTGAGAATGAGGCTGTGTCAGTCTTACACTCGGGCTGAATTGATGTGAAACATCTATTGCATGTAAAATTCGGATCCATTTAGAGCTGATCTGGATTTCAAACAACCGCAGGACCCAGAGGAATCTGAATCCAAACTTCTTTCTATCCACTTCCACTTAAAATGATCTCACCTTGACAAAGCAGTACTGAGTTTATACAGCACACAATACAGTTCCCATCAATGCCTGTACACCCAGGAGTTGCTACAGTACAACGAGAAGCTAAGTCATACTGCAAATTGACACATAACCTGCTCACCTAATCATCACCGCATTACTAATATGTTAATAGGAGAAGCATGGAAGAAACAAAACAGGTGACATCTGGAGTAAACAGTGAAAGCTTTGAGACAACAGAAATACCAGATTTCTTAGATCATCCCTCAGAGAAGACAAATCTCTTCTGTTCTCTTCTATTTGCCTTCAGAGCCCTGTTCTAGGAACAAGCTGGCCCAAGGGACTAAGAAACTGGGACACCCTGACTATTCTGGATCAAAATCCTTTTCTATTTCAAAGGCTGCCAGGATGCCCTCTTCAGTGACCTCAAGCAGCTCAGCTCATCACCTGCTACACAGGTGACTACAAAGGTCATTTATTGATTTAATTAGGGCAGACAAAGAAAAGACATAATCAATCCCTGAAGTATATGGAACAAGCCATGAGCATCCTGTGATCCCAGTTCTGCCTGTTTGGAGAATGTGGGATTATTGATCTTTCAAAGGCTGAGCAGATCCCCGACTTTTGTAATAATGAATAATAATATCTGACATTCACATGGCAACTTTAATGTTGGAGTGTTCTAAAGCACTTGAAAAGACCCACAGCCATATACATCTCCTTCCTGTCCTGCTCTACAGCTCCACCTCCTCAATGCCCTCTCTTCTCAACCTGCAGGCTGAAATAACTCCATCCCTTTGTCCCAAAGCAGTAATGGTTTATATCTTTTAGAACCCTCTCTTACTTCCTTTCCCTCACCAAAGAACCTCATTTGGTCTCCATTTTGATCCATTTCCCCACAGAAAAAGCAAACAATAACAAGCAAATGTGTATTAAAATATCCTCCATGCAGAGAACTCAAGGGGTAAGGAAGGACTGGACTGAATAAGTGATCCTCAATGGAAATCCAGGTAGCACAAAAAGGAATAAAAAGAAAACCTTTGCAACCAAGCTGTTTCGGAGGGTCAAGGTTACCACCCACCGGGGACACGTGGCTTTCTAGAGACATTTGCTAAGGGCACAACCCATGCTGGCATTCCACCAGTTGTGCCCTACTACTTGTCCTTTCTTCCTGGCCCACAGTGGAACAGAAACAACCAAAACAAGAGGGGATCGGGAAACACTCACTTGGTCATGTCCTGAGCAATTCCCAAGATGCGAATGAGCCCAGGCTTCCTGCTGTCCCCTCAAATATGTTATTTTCCACTCCCACCTTTCTTCCTCCTACTTATCTCCCTCCCCCCCTTGCCTTCTGAGGCTGACTGAGTCAACTAGTGCAGATTAGATGCCAAGCAATGCAGTCTCTGTACAGAGATTCAACTCCCACAGACAGACTAGAGAGATAAAAGCAGTCTGGTCAAACATTGTCCAGACACAGCACAGGGAGAGTTGGGCTCCCAGCGGCTCTGGCTGGGTGATGTCTTGAACTGGTGACACTCCAGCAACTGAACTGCTGGCACTAGAGGAGTGAGCATGCCTTTTTCTGCTGCCTATGCTTCAATACAAATGAAATGGGTCACATTTTCCAAAATACCCACTCTCTGGAGATAAGATCGGATGATGGAAACCCTTATTCAGGCATCAAAGACCTGCTGCTCAGAGGTATAATGCAACAGTCTTCCTTTTTACTCCAACCACTTCACTGGGGCCAGGCGCTCCCAGCAGGTAATGACAAACACTATGCTCACATTCCCTGGCTGTTGATACAGTTGTATGCAAACACACCTTTATCCAGGGGTAGATACACAAATCCATTTCCTGTGCCATTCAAGGGTATTAATTTCTACAATGCAAAATGAAGCCAATTTTGCAATGAACATGCACAGTGCACAAAGCCATGGTTACTCTAACTGTAGCTATCTGAACCCATGCAGAGAATCTGTGCAAGTTGGGAAGGTAATGTCCCACAGGAAACCTGGACAGAGCCTAACTCTGCAAAACCTGCTGTAACGCCACATACTGTGGGTAGGCAGACCTGCCAATCTGCAGCCGTGCCATTCAGTCTACCCTTGCAATGCTCTCCTATCATTTCAAACAGTGCTGTTTCTCTCTTGAATGATACATACAACATCGTGGCATTTGTCAGGGTAAACAGCTCAGCAGCAAAGTGCTTGTCCCATCTGTGAACCTCCAAATGACCCTGAATGCAGAGGCACAGAAAAGCTTTCGCATTCACTTGGTCCCTCTCTGGTTACACGATAAGAAATGAAGTTGACACAGCAATATAAACATTATTACTGACAACACTAAGATAGACAGTGGGTACAGGTCAGGCCACAGTATCCAGGGGATACTCTATAACAGTAGCTGTCATATTTATCTCTGGTGTCTTCAGAGCCAGTTTTAGTAGTCAGAGACAGAGCACACAAAAGGACTATTCAGTGCAAGCCATGGTCTGAAATAAAACAGATGCGTCGTGGAAGTTTGCAAACTCCCTAGCACAGAAGGTTGGCAGATCTCTGCTCCGTAACGAGGGCACATCTTCTTGGCAGCATCAGGAGCCCTTCCGCAGCCCTGGTGCCAGTGGTACTGTTTAGATGAAGGACAGTCTGGAGGACAAAGCACTTAGCTTGGCAGTTCACAGGGATGCAGAACTAAACCTCAGCTCAGAGGCCACCCGAGCTTTTAAACACGTCCACCAATTTTGGCTGGTGAGGTTTCTTCGACTTTTTCCCCTATTCTGGCAAATTACAGAGCAAAATTGGAAAGCATATTGGAGCAAAACCTAAATTCTGGTAGTTTTACCCTATGTAAAATACCCAAGATGTCAGGGTGCAAAGAATGTATATAGGGGTGAGGTTTCAGAGACTGCAGCATGGCACAAAGCAATTCTGAAGATCCAGTAAAAGAGGATGCAGTAGATCAGGCATGAGAGCAAGGGCAGTTTTCTATCTGGAAATCATAAGGGAAGATTCAAATGCTTTAATTGGGAAATAAAAAACATCCCAGTTCAAAACGAATTTCATACTCATTTTAGGACCAACCCAAAATGCTTTTGTTCGTAGCTGGTATTTCAGGAATGAGCACAACCAAAGGCACCTGGTCTGGTTTTTACGGACTGAAACGTTTTTGGAAAGGAATCAGATATGATTTGGACAAAAACAATGGAGGCCCAGACACAGAGGCTGCCCTGGGAGAGTATACCAGCTGTCTGCTCAGTTTCAAACCTCTAATCATATTCTTGGAGAGAAAGCAAGGGGACCTGTTAGGGGTTGCTGAGCTCTGTGCTGGGGCCAGGTCCAGACGGTGGAGCCAGCGAGCATGAGTCCTCCCATTGCAGCTCCATTGCCTCGGACTTGAAATTCTGGCACCAGGACAACAGCAAATGAGACCGAGTCTCTGAACAGACACCAAGGGCTGGGAACAAGGCGGAGGGATGGAAAACAGCAGCACGAGCAAAGATGAAATACTGGAACTCAGGAGAACAGCGGGAGGAAACTTGGCAGTGCCCAGATAGGCAAAGCACCTGCTGGCATGGGATGGAGAGGACTGCATTTAGTAGGCAATAGGTCCCACTGTCAGCCAGCATCAGTCAGCCCTGCTCCTCGCTGGCAGCCTGGCTGTGCTCAGACACAACAGTTTTACGGCCCTGCTCCAGCACTGATGGCTTGATCCCACAAGCAGAGGCAGTGCACTGCCTGTATTAATGCGATGGGCAGAGGAATCCAGGCTAGCGGTGGTAATGAGAGTGCTGCCTCAAAGCAAAACACATCCTTGGAAAGAAACATCAAACTACTGCCATGCACTTTCCTTCAACTCTAAATCCTCACCAGCGCTTGCAAACTACCCAGCAGCATTCAACAGCTAGCAGACTGCAATGCCTCTCCCCTACAAATCAGTTCTAAGAACCCACTATTCTCCTTTTCAATTTACTTGGGCTTTGTGTTGTCTCACCGTGATGAGTGGACACCACGTCTTGGCTTGCATTCATCCCAACCAAGTGCAGGTAATTTAATTGAGACGCCTTGTTTATGGCACAGACTTCTTGGGCTCTGCAGGAGATGAGCAGCATCTCCAAAGGTGATTCAGTCCATCCCATGGATTCTGAGAGCTTTGTGCAACTAACTTAGGTATAACACCCAAAAGTAGGCGGCAGGAATTAATCCAGGTTTGTGCATGTGTGGCTCTGATCTCTATACAGGGCTTCTTGTTGCTGCCATTAAGTAGTAAAATGCCAAACATGGTTCATACCAATTCCACCTCTCACTAATATGTTTTGTCAGCTCATCATAATCTTAAAAGAAACCTTTAAGTGCTGGGAGGCATCCTGGTTTCTAATTAGGCTCAGTCAGATTTTGTGGCCTTGTATGCCTATTTAGTCAAGTTAACCTGGCTGAAGCTGTTGCTAGCTTCAAACGTATGTACTTGAGATTAGTTTTTCCACTCAGAAAAAGATAAGGTCTACAGTTTCCTCTGCTCAGATAAGCTTAAGAAGAAAAGAAAATGAAGTAATGTCCCTGCCACCCAATATACATGCGGTTCTGTATCCCATCTCCACAACAGCTCCCAGACCAGGACACTCCATACAGAGATATGGCATCTTTCTCTGCAGCATGCTTCAAAGCCTGCATAGCAGTGCTCTGAACCCATCCGCTTCCTGCTATGCTCTCAGCTCTCAACATGATCAGGAAGAGAGATGGACTCTTTCATAGCAGCAGTCAATACGCCTGAAGCCTGAGCTGCCTTCTGCACCCATTTATTCCTCTCCACTCACCCAAAGGTATGCGGAGAAGCACAGGACTGTGTCCCAGGCAGCCCAGCCACAAGCTTAATGTCAGCTAGAACCAGTCTGCAAATGGTTTGGAGTCTGTACAGTGACACAGAACGTTCAAGGAGTTTGCACATACAGGAGATGAGAATTGCTCTAGTGCACTTGCACTATAAACCACTATGCACCTAAAGAGTCCCAGTGCCACGAATATGAAGTGTGAATGGTTTACGCTGGCACCCGGTCTTCTCAGCAGCTGAATATACATAAAACCATGTTGAAGTTAACTAAAGGAATGATCAAAGCACCAGGAAACCACCAAAAACTGAGTTCTAGTTATGGGAACTGTAAGGAACTTAAACTTCTAATCAGGAGATTCAAATCCTGACTGCCAGATTAGGGAATAACTTCTGAAGCCATTCAAGACACAGGTTTGCACCAGCCCTATCTAAGCCATCCTGAAACTCTTCCAAAGAAATCAAATTGCATTCAATTTCCTAGGAACTGCTGCAGTCTTAGGTACATATTACTGGTATCCAAAGGCAGAAATCAAAGCACTGGATACTTCAAGGGGTGAAGCAGAGAGCAAAAGAATTAAAGTCATCACAAGAGACTTTGATAAGCTACTGTTCATTGCCACTGTTATTATTTGTACTTTCAGAGATGCCACAGTATTCTCAGCACAACAAGCTTTCATGGACTTCCTGCCTGGTCAGGTTAAGGAAAAAAACCGAAGGTCATCCAAAAAGACAGAGAAGTCAAAGCTGACTCAGTCTGCTTCATCACAAAGCACTTTTGGAAACTTCTTTTCATCAACCATTTGTGTACTATAAAACATTCCATCTAGCACCATTTTTATCACCTTTAAACCCATATGCCAGGGTCTAAGTTATCACGGATGCTACTCACAGAACTCTGACAGGGACTCCAGCGTAAAGGGACTGACCTGTCACGGTGGTGATATGTGTGTTGCACAGCACTTGTGTTCCCTTTGAATACAATGTGAACCATGCTTCAGTAACCCTTCCTTTGTGGTGGCATTCCCCTCTCCTCCAGCTGCCAAAAGGAGATCTGAAATGAACATAATTAACATCCATCAGTTATGGCTTTTTTTCTTTTCCTTCCTGCTAAGCATCCAAAACCATATCTTGGATAAACAAACAAAACAAAACACTTGGCCTGAACCAAATCCCAGCTCCCAAGAAATCTGGAGAAGAAAACAGTGGTTGGGAACTGTCATATTAAATCAAGTGAAGTAAATTTACCTCAGATGTGTCCATTACTATGATATGTGGACCCAAATCCATTTTGGTGGGCTGGGTAATGTCTTTTGGCATCTTTCAGGATGCAGTTCAAGAGTATATCTGCATTCCAGTTGTGTCTGAGAGCTATTCCAGACCCAGAAACCTGAGCAGCACAGAGGAAGATGCGGTCAGGTTGGTTTTGTATTAGCAGTCTAGCAATCAGGATCAGAGCATCTCTGTGACCGTGTGCGGTGGCTCTCTGAAGTCAGGACTAACTTCAGGATCTCTTTCTCCCTATGGATGTGCCCTTTGGCCCAGACACATCTAACTTGAGGGACATCCCCAGGGCATTCATGTAATCAACATTGAGATTGGTACCTTTGGAGATTTCAATCTTTCACCATCAGTTACAATGCTTCAGGGCAATTCAAGCTAGCCAGTGCCTCAGACTCAGCTCTTCCTTTGTGCTGGGTTATCCTGGCTGCTGTTTGGCTCACACCCAAAAATGCAGCACCTTGGGGAAGCCTGCATGACAACCCAGTCTTTCCAAACAACATTGCCTGTAAAGCTGTAAGGACGCATGTATATCTTCAGTTCCCATACAGCACATCTTTCCTTCCCACTGATTTCCCATCACTGCTCTAACTTCCAGGAAACACAAGGGATTTGCTCTGGCATGTGGGACTTAAGGGCAAGACATACTGCTCAAATCAAAGAGGGTGAGAGGCTGCAGAGCTCTGAATGGGTTGCCTTGTCTTTGCACTTTCCACTGAGCTTGAATTTTGCCTAAAAGGGATTAATTAACACTGGACAACCCCACAGTGATTTGTCATCAGCTCTGGAACAGAGGAGCCCGTCACTATGGTGATACAACATTAAAGGGCTGGGTCCAAAACGTTATTCTGGCAGGAAGATGCATGCACCAGGCCAGAATCTGAAATCCCGGGTGAGCTGGTTGTAACTCTGGTGGAGATACTCCAGGCTTACCCTGGTGTCACTGAGATCAGCCCTGGCCTGCAGCCTTTGAGGAGAGCTCCATCCTGTCGTGCAGATGGTTCGCCTTCTAATTTGGAGGGGCTGAATGACTTTGCAAACCTTTGATTCCTGACTGATGTATTCACTTCAGGAGACACAAAAGTACAAAATCTCAGCATGGAGTGACTCCCATGCTTTCTTTTGCTTTCCTTCCAACCCCCTCACCCCCACCCCTTGTCTTTGCTTTTCTTCTCTCCCTGGACAGTTGTGTAATTTTGGCCTGTGGCCAGAATGTCTGTCCTTATTAGCCTGGGCTGGCTGGGAGACACCTGCAGCCCATTAGAGCAGGGGGATGAAAAACCATCACTTGTCATAGGTAAAGTAATGACCACTTCGCTCTTTGTTTTAGCACATGAGAAGGACAATCGAGAAGAGAAGCAAAAGAAATTACACAGCTTCACCATCACACCTGCCATTGACTGGACTCAACTCTGGGCACAGCATTGTATATTTATGTGATAAGTAACTCCAATGAATTGTTGTCACTTCACACCAGCAAGGATTTCAATTCATTGCATGTGACATGCACTTGCTGCATTTGAATAGTATCTTGTGCACCTTCTTTTAATTTATGTCTTTATTATGAACTAACTAGGCTCTAGAAAGAAACTTCCCTCTGGGCAAGTTATAACTAGAGTGCCTACTGGCATATCCCTCCAATATCCCAGCTGGTACTGGCGGCAAACACTGCCAGATCCAGCAGAGCCTCCATAATGGCAAGGCAAAAGGGCTACAGGATGGGACACAGACACTGCCTCAACTAAAAGGGCTGCACATCCAAAAGACTGATCAGAGTACAGGCAGCGAAGCAGGAGTGGTACTCCGGCTATTGCTGGGCCTCACGGCTTTATATACTATAATAAACACAGACGTTTCCATGATGCATCTACACAGCAACACCGGTGAGATAGTGAGAGGCAAGTATTTGCTCGCTCAGCTCCCAGCCTACAGAACTCCATCTTACCTCAATGACCAGCTAATTGTGCATCTGCAGGGCTATCCATTTGGAGATGAGCCCTTCTTAGGATTACAAAAATCCTACTTCAAAAGAAGTACTTGTACACAAGGATGGCTATTACTCAGAAGAGGTGCTGCATGCCTGCTAGGATGTTGACAGTAAAGAGATCAAAACGTCCTTCAGATACCTTGCTGTGCAGTAGTGCCATGACCAAAACATACCTGGACTGAAGGAAAGGCCACAATCAGACCTTCTGGTGTAGATGTCTCACTGGAGGTGCATGTATGTTAGGATAGCAGGGAGAGTGGATGTGGGAGGACAGACAGAGTTCTAAATAATTGATCATGCTTTTGAACTATGACTACAAAGTAGGCAGCTTAAACACAGCTCCATGAGTTTTGCTACTGAAAGCAGGCTCACTCTCTAAGGACTAGATGGTATTTCAATCCCAACAGCCCATTCAGTGAAAATGCCACAGTCAGGATGTCACGAAACCCAGAGTTGCTTCCAAAACTTTGCTGGGTTTCAGTCAAACTTGCTTGTCTAGCTCCAAGGCAGTGAAGACATTTACCCCAGCAGCTGAAGTTTTCAGTTCTGCCCCAAGTGGAGCGCAGCCATTTACAAAAAGACAAGGAAAAAGAAGAAAAGAAAAACTTGTGACCGCAAGGGACCCTGCCAAATATTCCCACTGCTGTCCCAGAGCATGGAAAAGTGAGTCTGCTATTGCACACAGGTCTGACTATTTGCATTTTTAATAATTCAAGAGTTTAATTAGTATCATGGCCTTAATCAGAGGCTGAAAATACAGCTGAAGTCATCAGAGCTTAATTAGTTTTCAGAAAGAATTCTGCAGTCTGAAAACGTCTCTACCAACATGAAGGTTTCTCCTTAGCTCAATGCTTTGGGGTTCAGATGAGTTTCTACCTGTTGCTTCTGTACCAGCACACCTCAAAATCACCAAACAATATTGAGTCAATCCCTGTTTGTCCCTACAGCTTTATTGTACTGGGCTCAAAATAACTGACCGGACTGAACAGAGTATCTTAATGTGGGTATATCCCACAAGCTGCATGGGAATTTCCCCTCTAAAGGAAATACAACATTCTTAGAACATCAATAAATATGACTGGATCTTCAGTCAAGTCAGCAGGGACACAGTGCTGAGGGAAATAACTATGCATGGTTAGAGGAATAACCATTTAATACTGGGACTGCAGAAGCTGCTCTGTATGGCAGCAAACACTGGTCCCTTGCAGCTCAAGATGGGTGGTGAAACACAGGAGGTTTGGTACTGCTTCCCTTCTCAAGTGCAAGGGATGGATGTAGTCTCAAGGGGAATTATCACCTATTTTGGCCGAGGGAATCTCAAACCCTGGCAACAGCCATCTATTTACTCACTGGACAGATTAATAGAATTGTACAGGACATCCTGGATGAACTTTTTCAAACAATGTGTGATTTAATGGTGGGATTCATCATCACCCAATGCTGTGGAGGCCAAACATATAAACAGGTTCAAAAATGGATTAGCAAAATTCATGGAAGATAGGTCAATCACAGACAATTAAATATGGTAATCCGGATACAATCTCCTCTTCAGGAAGTTAGTTGGTCTAATGCCCTTCCACCTCTGATTTACTAGTAAAAAGGAAGCCAGAATAGTTCTCCCTATGCCAAAACTGTCCCTTGGCTCCAAGCATTAGCTAGAATCACAATAAATTCTTCTTTTTGGCAGGGGGAGGGAGATACAGTTTCTTTCAGTAATGACATTACAGCATGTTATTTATTTCCCTCTCCAGCTCCTGAACCTCTGTGTAACCTCCCATCTCCCTGTCCCCTCAGGAATAAATTAGTGAAACCTACTGGAAGGTGATAGCAATCACAAATACCACTAAATTCCATTTAGTGAGGAATTAGGAATCCAATCACTTATGTACATAGCAAAGGTCTGACTGGATCATACTGAAAAAACATTGTCTTTGGGAGTACTGGAGCAGAGGAAGATGCTGGAAACTCAAGATAGAAAAACATAAGTTGGTTTGTCCACAAGGAAAGTTCGTTGTAACCCCAGGACAGTCACTGTTGGATTTATTTCCTGACACGTCTGTGTAGAGGCTAGATTCATTTATATAAAGTAGATAACACAAACAGTACATTTCATACTGCAGTGTTATGCATCCCCATCCCCTTTGAATCCTGCTAAACTCTTGCAACTCGTGACCCTAAGAACAGCTTATGGCATGGGTTATCTGCTCTCTGCTCCCTTTTCTTACCTGGTGCAAGCATTTCTGCCCATTGTCTGGTTTTGAAGGTGTTTAGGGGGTTTGCTGTTGAGCAGAGGACAAGATGACAAATGAGCTAACACACAGCAATGGAATGTAAGTGAGTCTCAGCTATTTTTAATTAAGAAGCGATGACAGCTGACTAAATTCCCTGACACCGCAGTTAAAGGCTCCCTGACCCAGACATTATTGGACACACTCCTAAGACCAATATATATTGGTCCCGACGGTGCTTCTATTATTGTCCCCGCCGTCTCGACAGATGCAGGACTAACAAAATCTATGCCTATTATCAGCATGCAAATAGCGAGATAAACGTGTGAATGCTTATGAGCAGGAGCAGCCAGCAGGTGAGAGGAGGACAATGAAGGTCATTTTCAAGGAAGTGTAGAAAGTGCCAATGTTTGGCTCCAATTAATGTTCAAAAGGTTTGGACAAATTTAACTGCCATTTTCATTTTCGGCTGGTTAAACCAATGAGAGATTGTCCATGAGAGAGGCAGAGAGACAGAAAGAACATTTCCTGCTGTAAGGCAGATGAAAGATAAGAGGCAAAGCAGAATGGTGCCTTGGACTGGCTTTTCTCAGCCCACAGATCACAGGGAGGGCTTAACCGAGGAATCTTTTCTTCTAATTCCCAAACCAGCAATATGACAAAGTGGTCTGGATTTTGAAGGATAGCGATTCTCCTAGCTTCGTATAAGGACTCTTTAGCAGAGATGAAAATACAATCAAGGTGTCCAGCTCCCACTGTCTCAACAGACTGGCAAGAAACTGTTTCAACAAAAGACTGTCTTGGAAAGATGTCAAGAGGAAGATACCAAACACAAAAAGACAACATAAACCTCACTTTTGTTCTCAGGGCTGGCACAGCAATGAATCCAGCATCAGAGCCCTTTACCTACAGCTCACTAGTTGGTTTTAGATGGATTGACAAAGAAAAGATTCCCTTCAAAGGACCATGGAGAAAAGGGTGAACTGGCACAAGTGGCAAAGCCACACAAAACACGTACAAACTTGGCATGAGTGAGACAAATACATTAAGGAACATCACCAGGAACTTTCCAGCATGGTTGCAGGGTGGGAGGGGGAAAGAGTTGCTTTCTGCTGTTGCTGAGACAGTTCCCCCATCCTTGCTCTCTCCCAGCCCAATCCACAGGCTTTCTCCTCCCATTGGCTCACCAGCTGCATCGAATGATCATGACAGGTTTTCCTCCTCCCCGCACTATTGGCTTCTGCCTATAGCCTATTATCAGGGGAGAGCAAACCAGACACTTAATCAATAGTTTGTGAGAAGGAACGGGCTGCGCAATGCTACATTTGCATTAAATCTCTCGCTGCCTATGTCTCTGCATTCAGATAAGCAGGGATTAGCCGCACTGCCCGCACTCACAGAGGTGAGCATAGATGGCAGACGGATAGCAAAACAGCACTGCAGTGAGTTCTAAGCAAAAGGCAGACGCTGCACGTTCTCCTCCTGAACTTCAGGCCAGTCTCTACCTGATGAGAAGCTCAGACCCTGACCTTGCAGGCAAACCAGAAGACTCAAGGACCGTCGGTGTCCTGCCTGAGCACTGATCTGGATGCACAGAGCAAGCTTCCCTTCTGGTAGCCTGAATCAGTGTCCCCAGCTCAGGTACTCATTAGGGCATAAAGAAAAGGTATAAAGCAGGGGAAGAATCTTTTTTTCCTGCAGTACCTTAACTGATGCCGTCTCCCAGTAAGCTTTAAGAACATTGTTTGGTGTGAGGGCCTTCTAGGGCAGGCAATGAGCATGGAAGCACTCCACAAGGCCAGAGGTTTCCCTGGCTTGAACCAGGATGGTCGATGACATTCAGCTACCATAAGAGTGCTGCTTGGTCACTGCCAGCCTTCAGGAATTCAGGAATAGTGGTTCATTTGTCTTGTGCATCCCTGACACCCTGGCTCTTCCCGCCCCACCAAAACCCCTTTATTGGACAGTGAAATACAGCAGCAGTGGCACAGCTCCCAGGTCCTACCACAGACCAGGTCAAGTCCTGGAGCCAGACAAAGCAAAGAGGCAGATGAGTTGGAATGGGTTTCCAACTACGAGCAAAATGGGCTTGTGTTGACACCATGCACTGGTGAAACACCAATGCAAAACAACTAGCTGTTGCCAACAGCTTCAAAACAAACGGCGAAATAGAACTCACTTATCAGTGGTGGTGGGACCTCAGACACCAAGGCACCAAGCTCATGACCAAGTGTGAGTAACTACTGAACTGGCTTCAGGCCTTAAAGCTTTGCAGTTCAACTTGCCCAAGTAAAGCAGCTGATGAAATAACCCCAGGCACATTGGGACACTGGTGAAATAGCAACCCTTTGGCTATTTTCTTTCACCACACAGGTGAGTCAGCATCCGGACTACGGAAGAAAAACTGGTGTTTCCTTTTCTGTTCAGGACTGCAAGTGACTGGCAGCAGAAGGAACTCAGTCCGGTTTCTAGCCGATTCCTAATAGACATGTATCCAGACTACAAGAGGTCAGTGAACCCAGCAAAGCCATCCACTGCAGTTGGATGCACATACACTGGATGTTTGTTCTCCCTAAATACTGGATCTCCCTATCCTGGATGGTCCACTTGCTCACTGTCCTTTATGTTATACAGAAGTTGAGTTAGGAAGAGTTCGAACTTGAACTGTTGTGAAATGATACAATTCTGAGTCAAAACACGGGGAAATTTTTAAATGGAAATTTCCACAGCCAAATCTATTTGTTTATTTCAGGAATGGGGGTGGTTGGACACAAAACATTGGGTCAGTTTAAAAAAATCCTAAATGTCTGACCTGGATAAATCCAGTTTCATAAAATCCACAGGGCCAGTTTCTTCAGTATAAGGTAGAACTTCAAATTAAAAGGAGGAAAGAGAAAAAAAGAGCATGCATAAAAATCAGGTTCAAATCCCTGCTTGGCCTCGCTCAGTGAGGACTCTGAATTAGGTCTACAGTTACTTAAACGGCTTCAAATATTTTGGGATCTCTCTCCAGTTCATATGATCTAAGTTTCATCCTGAGGCAGAACAGGAAGAATGTTTTGAGCTCTCAAAAAAGTTCATGACTTCGGACAAATACATTAGACCCAGCTTCCAAATACATCTGTTCTCTGTTTGATCTTATGTAATAGTCTAGATGTCTGTGTTCCGATTCCTCCCAATTGTGCACTCAAAGTGGTACAGAGCTCCATGAAAGAAAATTAATGGACTGGAAGGAAACCTACACTTCCTTCTCTAAGCCATGTGCTTCTTTTCCACTTACCTTTATGGAGAAGAAAAGCATGAAATTTAGCAACAACCAAGATAATGAAAATGAAAGAATAAGAACAACTGTCATGAGTTAAGCCTGTCTCAGTCACTCAAGAAAATAGAGCCCATGAACAAAGCCTTTTTTAATCAATAAAGCTTTTTAAATAAAACGAAAGCTCTTTCAGATGAATTCAAGAAGCAACCCACAATGGAAAAGATTCAGTCCCTGATGGCCTGAGATCTTACCTGTTTTCTCCTTACTCTTAGTGCCTACACAAAAACATTTCTCTGGGCCCATTAGATTTGCTGGAGATGGAAGAATACTTAGATTCTTACCATGAACATGTAGGAAATATCCAATGGAAAGGCAGAGCTGGTAGATAGTAACTTATGCTGCTGTGACTAGGAGTGTTTGACTGCTCACTTCACCACCTGGGGAGGAAGGTGTACTGGCAATATGCTCAGTCCTGAATGACCGTGTTGTACCTGTCCTCAGCAGGAAAGGCAAACAGTGTGTGCAATTCATCACCTCCAACACCCATCAGGCACAACCTGGAAAAAGATGAAGAAGAAATATCTGGATATAAGGAATAACACAATTGATGACCTGACAGGAAAGCTCAAACCCAAGCAGAGGAAAAATTGTGTCCATAGCTCTATTTCCCCATCCTGATTCTGCTTATCATGAGGTATCTGCTTCTGGTCAAGGGCTTGGGCCTCAGGGATGCCATTCACCACCGGCCTGGCGTAGCTGATTAAGACTAAGGAGCCAAGAAACCTGAGAGCTATTTCTAAGCTGACAGCCTGTGTTCCCAGATCTCCAGTTTGAAAGACTTTCATCATTCCTAATATATTTCTTTTTAGAGTTGTTTTGCCTTAAAAACTATTGAAATGTCAACTCTCTTCTTGGTTCTCGTTACAGAGATGAAGCTATTTTCCATATGCATTTCACATTGTTTCATAAGGAAAAACCCAAGGATACAGCCATCTTTACTTAGCATATTGTGAAACTGTCCAGGAAAGGGTTTGATTTCTGCCCATCTGCTTCTTGTTTTGCTTCCCGATTCCACTTCACTAATGTAACTTCTCAAGAAGTTCATATCATTAATAAAGCCAAACCACAGGAATACTTCTCATAGCTGCTCTATGTCTCTGATGCCAAAGGCTAGTAAAAGGTCTCAAAACTTCAATTTCATCTTTAAATAGCTCTGTGCAAGGTAACTCAATGTTACCAGTCCCATTTTGCTATTAAAAAGAGGCACAGAAGTGTGCTAAGAATTGTCCCAGGCCATAAAATAAGTAGAAAAGGACAACCAAATCCTTTGTTCTTGATCCATAGCCTCTTGCACTGTCCCAACAGGCAACATTCTTTCCTATGATTTCAAAAAATATTGGGATCTTCTCTGAAATAGACTGGGATACTAATTTTTGAGGTGAAATGACCAACCCAGCATGGGAAACAGTATAAATGAGTATAATACTCTCAACTTCCTGAACTTTTGTACAATAAACAGCCTAACAGCTTGTTTCCCACAGAGACACCTCTATTTCAGTAGCAGATAAGAAATGACACACGTATATATGCAGCTGTATGTTCCCTTTCTCTAGCTATACACATATATCTATCCATATATGCACAAACATAAGACACATGCATACATATGTTTAGATCAAAGTTATTAAAATTAGAAGGATCTTTGATGTGGGACTTGCCATGGTCTGGAAGAATGCTAATTGTACCACAGCACAGCTGTGGGAATGAGCTGCCTGCTTTGCACAGCACTCGAGGCACATAAAATGCAAAGACTTCTGTGGAGGAGAGCACAGAGCCAAGACATTTCCCACCCATCACACCTATCACCTGCTCATGAAAATGAATTTCCCATGTCTCCACTGGTTAAACCTTGACCCCCTTCCCTGAGCATGAGCCACCCCACAATAGTCAGTATCACCACAAAACAATTACAGTTTATGAAACTGAAGTGCAGACACATCTACGCAAGCCGGGATGAGATGGCTGGATGCCTTTGGTACTAACGCCAGTGTTCCTATGAATGCCGACTCTTAAAGCAAAACAAGTGAAAGAAAATGAGTAAACTAACAAGTTTCTGGACTCATTTGTTTAGAACGACAGATCCACAAACACATTTCTTTTTTCAAACAGCTTTTTATACCCCATAACCCAAAATAAGCCCTGACCTGGCTGCGGTGCCATTTTAAACAGTAATTACTCTATATAAGGCTGACCAAATGGGAATATTTGAGGGCCAGAGGAATGGAATTATTTTAGGACTTACACAAACTTTCGCTGGGAGTGGTGAGACTAGCTGTGGGTAATGTGGCATACCTAGGGAACAAGTGGACACAGGAGGGGTTTTTTTCCTTCCTCTTCCAAGCCTCCATTAAAACTCAGTAGGTGACATTAAATGACTTGCCTGAATTTCTGCTCAAAGACAACAAAATAAGGAAGTAGAAGTGAGATTTGTTTGCCCCTCTGGAAAAGAGGCTTTGCTATATCGCTGTACACATCTTGAGGTTCTCCCTCAATGTGGCTACCTGGCTTGCCTGCTAAACTTCACCCAACTATATGGCAGAGCATAAGTAAGCAAAGGTGCAAAGCAAGACCCTTGCAGTATTTCATGATACTTACCTAGCATTGAGGTTGTTTTACCATGAGCTACTGTGCAACATCAGCCACTGAAATGTCCATCATCAAGCATGTTCCTGGCTAGGACTGCCGCAAATACCTCTATTCCAGGCCAGCCCACATGCTACACAGATGGTTTCTTGCCACCTCGCTGCCACAAAGCCAAACCTACCACAGAGACTGGCCTCATGGAAAGCTGGACCTTTTTGCTTGAAATGAGGCTAAACTACATCAGTACGCGCTGCAAAGTCATTTTTCATCCTGTCTACCCTAAGGATGCGCTCACTCGGCTCATCTTTTGGGCTATTCAGTTCATCATTTCGAAGAGCCTGATTTTGAAGCAAGTGGGGCAGCACAACCTACAGAGAAAGGGACTGTAACCTGGGGTACATCCTGCCTTGTAAGAGGGTGAGGATCTCTGTGGGGAATCCTAGAAGAAGAGGCTGACAGAGCTCTCAGAGTGGCAGTGCTCAGTTCAAAAAACCTGCAAAAATTAGTGGCATGCCATTCCGGTGCAAGTGGCAGTTTTCCAGCTTCCAAAATATCCCTTCTCCTTATGTCACGGTAAAACAGAGCAGAAATGGAAAGTGGTTTAGCAAGCAGGAACATTGGAATTCAAAATAGAATAAGAGAGGATTAAAGCAAATACCCAGAGTGTTCTAACCTGTGTTTACAGCCCAAATACTGTACCAATTCCTGTTATTTTCAGGGGTTTCTTCCTGTGTTGTAACATTCTCTTTGGGCTTAAACTTGGCCCATGCAACATCTGACTCATCTGACTTAGTTCCTGGGCATGTGTTGCAGGTTTTGCAGATGCTTATCACTAACAGCCCATCCTTCAGCCTCCGAGCCCAATGCAGCACACTGCACATGGCTTTTTGCTGGAGGGGTAGGAAGAAAATGACAGCATCTGTCTAACATGAAATTTTCATCCTTAATTAAGGACTTCATAAACACGTCCATTTTCTGAGCAGGATAGTGGGTGGAAAATAAAGATACTTTTTAATGATCTCCATGAAACTCAAGTCCATTTGCTCGTTAATATGCATCTTTGCACCCAGGAACTTAAGTTAAAAACTCGTTGCTATGGAATTCATGTTATCTGCAGCACCAAGCGCTGACAATGGCCAAACTAATCCTGGATAGGACTCCTCTGCCTTCACTGATGTAAAACAGATTCACTGTTTTCAGGTTTGCTTTTCATTCTACCTGACTTCCTGCATTCCAGAAGATAACTTCTTTTTATGTCTGTCTCTGATTAGTTCTTTGAATTACCTCCATGCTACATGATTATCCGACACTGAGTCCACCCTGCCGGTCTTCATTCTCCTTCAGTGCCCCACACAGTGCCAGTATCATCCTGATATTCATTTAGAAACATAGGAATGCCTTTACAGTTCCAGTGTTAAATACACAGGTGAGATCAATTTTAGCTGCAACAGATCAAAAGATGTAGCAGGAGGTAATCCAAAGAATAAAAATTCACAGAATAGAGAGGAATGAAGAGAAATATGATAACTGTACAAATGCAGTGGGTTTGTATAATACAGTGTAGCTTGTACCTTGGTACAAATATTGTACAAATATAGCAACAGTTTATAAAGCTGCTGAGTTCTTAATTATCAGTTTAATTCAGAATTCTTAAGGTCCTTCTAATAGAAAGGAGCAAAAAGCTAATTGCTTCCGTTGATGCTGAACATCTCACCTATAAACATATCCCCCTTAGGCTGTTTGCCAGTGAGAAGGAGCAACCCAGTTTCTGCTGTGTGGTTCACAGAAGGACTTTACCAGTGCTGGTAGATCCTGAAAGAGAAGGAAATTCACACTCAGAAGTGGAATTAGATGGGGTGTCCACATTTTACTGAGTCATTGCCTGCTGGATAGCCCAGCTCTATTTACATGCTGAAAACCTGATATATGCCTAAATAGAGAGTCAGTCTAGGCCTGGAGAGCTGCGGTATTTCAGCACATTGGTAAGTGCATGGGAGTCCAGGTGACAGCAGTGGACATGCTTGTCAGTACAAGCTGATCAAGAGCCAGTGCCTCTCACCTGAGATCAGAGTGGGCTGCATTACTTCTCCAGTGTTTTTCTGCTGCAATCAGCAGAGGTGCCGGTAGGGATCTCAAGGTTCTTGTTGACCTTTAGGCATACGCCTTACCTCTAGAGAAGCCAAGCTTCCTAAGACAGAAGCTGTGAGCCTTAACAAAAGGCTCTGCTGACCATAAGAGGAGCGAAGCTCCTACCATGGAAGTCCCAATCCACTCTCTCGATGCTCCACTGGCTAAGGACAGCTCCACAGTCACATTTCTACTTGACTAAGACTGGCCTCACATGAATATCATATCCTTAGTCTCTTCTTCTTTAGATACAACCTTCCTTTAAACACAACAAAGGTAAGCATGACAGAAACTACAAGGTAATTAAAGAGAACTATGGAAAACAAATATACATACCCTTTGTCTGATCAGGCTGCTTTAAATAGCAACGCTGTGATTTATTCCTTCTCTCACAATCTGTCATCAACATTCAGCTACATGGGAGAAAACAAATTGAAATTAAACTCAGTTATGTCTAGTTTATTACTAACACCTTTTAAACAGTGCTGACCTCTTACATAGACACTTTTGTGCTTTAACCCCAAACTATAGGGCCAATAAACCCACAATAACTGATAACAGTTAAAGACCTGAGATATATTCTGAATTAAAATACAACAAACAGTTAACATAAATAGAAGAAATAAATAAACAAATACTTGTGGGAAAATTACTCCACTTCTCAAGCCCAAAATGGTCATTGCAGCCTAAATGCATGTGTGTGACAGATGGCTGCTCCTGCAGTACAAGTAACACACCACCTTTGTACAAATGCTGTATTACACAAATAGTCATCAGTTCATTTCCACAATCCCTGTGTCAGGTAGGATCATTAACACTGCTCCTAATTTTAATGATAAGAAGATTGAGACAGAAGAGTGGGGAGGATTGTCTAAAGTGAGTAAGTAACAGTGACAAGTTCAAAACATCCTCCTGTCTCTGAGCCCATTAAACAACAACAATCCCATAGGGTTGTTTTTCATTAAAATCAATATAAAACCTGTGGCACAGGCTGACAAAATGACAACTGGAGTTTGAAGACTTAAGAAAGCAAACAAACAATGGGTGCCAGCTTGCACCCTAGGTTTATAGCTAATGAAGCATTAATGCTACACTAAAAACGTGGCTTAGCTGAAGTACCCATTTTTAACTATCAACCAAAGTGAAAACATTAATTCGCGCAAATCAATGTTCCCTAAACAATAATTTTCCCCCAGAACATTTCTTCTTTTTCAACTCTTATCTAACATAACCCATTTAAAGTATTAGATCTGCAGAGTTCAGCAATTAGCTCTGGAAATTGTTTTCCTTGAGTGTATGGAAGGTTACATTACACAGTGAAATATAAAGTGTACGCTACAGTGAATGAAAACCTCTCTTTGAAAGATGATTATCTTTCAAAAAGGCTGGGATAAGGGCCAGATTACCAAAACAAATTCAAGCCAGCTATTAGAGTTCTACTTGTACATCCAAAGTCCCCTGTTAATTCATGCAAGTATCCACTTTCAGTGCATCTTTGGGAGTTTTCAAATGTAATTGTTCATACGCAATACCCACAGACTGTGTTTTCCTGAAAACATGGCAGGAAAAATCCAATCTGAGGAACAAACAAGCAAGCAAATGAGGAAATGGGTGCAAAGAAAAGCACACAAAGAAGGAAGGGACAGAACATAAACCAGCCAAATGAAAGCACGAGAGGGCACTGAGGGTACTTCAGATGTTACTGAAAGTGAGGATGGAGGGGCTACACTTTGTCTGTCCAGAACAAATCCCTGAGAGCCACAGAGATTTGTGGAAAAGCAGGTGGTAAAACACTGTTGGAAGTCACCTCAGCCATCCTTCTACCCAAAACAAGGCAAACCTCAAAACTGAGTCTAGTGACAGAAGATTTTTCTTCAAGTTGCTTCATTCAGCAATTCCTCTCAGTCAGGTGTTTCATAGGAGATGCCCACCATGACGCCCTCTTTGTGGGCCTCCTCACAAATCCTGATCCAGAAGCTCTTCATCACCCACTGCTACTCCTCAGCACCAAATACAGCCTTGTTTTCCATGTATACTACTGTTAAAGAGCTGTATCCATCTGTCCATTACAACACTGCAGTTAAGGGAACTATTCCACCATGCCTGCCATTCCAGCAAACCTTGAATAAAGCCTTTATTGCTATGGTGCTAATTAAATAAAAGTACTGCTACATACACTAGGTGAATCAAAGCATACAGGCGCACAGAGGGCAAATTGCTCAGCATCAGGTGCCAGTGACAGAGCTCTGAGGACAATATAGGAACCCAAACTCCTCATCTTACATGTTACCTTTAGCCTAAACAGCCTTTGATGATGCCCTAGAGGGCCAAATAAGAAAGGCTTCTCATGGAGAACAGTCACATGGGGCCAGATGCTCAGCAGATAAAGATGCACTACTTTCAGTGCAGCTATGCCAATTTACATCAGTTGATGATGTGACCTATATAATGAAAACTAGCTTGAAGCAGCTAAGGAATATAACCTTGATTTATTCCAAATACATCATATTTAACGCTGTCACTTATCTTTTACATGCCAACATACAAGCTCAGGAGACAGACACATTTCGATACTCTCAGCTGGGAATCGTATTCTTGCAACACTCCTAGATGATGCACATACTGTCTCTATTTGTGTTCACCCTTTCAGATGGCATGGTGCCCACGAAACAAGCTGATTAGCACTTGCCCTGGGCTATCAAGGCAAGGCAATGGTATGTTTAGATCAGCAAACTGCATAACAATATAAATGTCATCTATTCTACAAGGAGCTTTGGCAGTATTTGCATCTTGTGCTTCGTTGCACGTATGTGCCAAAAAGAAACTCAAAGACTTGAAGAAGAAAGACAGGCATGGGATTCGCCAACCCTCTCGGTTGCCAAAACATGCTGTATAGCAGTGGGTGCCTCGTTATAATCCCCAGGGAGCATCTACCGGGTGTCAGATTGTATGTAACACGAACATTACTGGTACATATATACATATATATATAGCCTTTTTTGTTCAGCCAGGCTCATAAGCAGAAAAGGAACCACAAACAGAGTGTCTGGCACAGTTCAAGATATTATCTGTACACTTGCCCAGAAAGGATGGCATGCAGCCTAAACAGAATAGCTTTGGGTGGTCAGTAGCTGGTTGTGCAACATCTTTGCTGACGGGGCAAGCTGTAGCAATACCTAGCAGATACAATGGATAATATGCTAAGGACAGCAAGTTTAGGACACTAGCTGGAGTGCATGCCAGGCCTCTAATGGCTTGGCACTCGTTAGCATTTGATTGTTGTTGGAGACCTATATGACATGAAATGATAGTCTCACTCCAATTCCTGGTGAGCAAATGTCAGCACCATTATCACAGTAAGCATCCATCTTAGTGGTCTTCCCAAAGAAGCCAAGGACCGAATGGGAAGAAAGGCTGATCTATGTCTCATTGTCAGTGGAGGGGACTTCCCAGGACAGAGCTGGGGCAAACTAGCAGGGTTCAGAATTGTTGTCTGTACAAGCCCTACTTAATTCTTCAGCAGATGGGACAGGATGCAGAAAGGGGAGATATAGGAAAGATGCACCAGAAGAGAGAGGATGCTGTCAAAGGTAGCCAAGACAACTCTGCAGATAAGCAGAAAACCAGTATGGTATGACAGGCTATGTAAAGACCAGAAGAACACACCCAGAGCATGAGAGACAGAAAGCGCATCGTAAATTCGTAACTAAAAAGGACACCGTAGCAAATTCAGTGAAGGTTTACTAAATTTCACAGGTCTTTCTCTGCAGTTTACTTTCTGTTCCCACAGTAGAAGCCAATAGCAGTGTTAAAGGTAAACCCTTCAGCTTCCCTGTGCCAATTAATCCAACAGCCTGAGGCAGAGCTCTTAGGGCTCTGCAGCCTTCCAGCAGTCTCATTCTACAGCAAACCCAAGAGCTTTCTGCACAGTTTGTAGAAACTCACAACCAAATGCTTTATTCTGACTGCTTATTAATGACTATTATTAACTTTATCAAAGTTCTATTACCATGACAAACATACAAACCACTTGGACCATTGTTCCAAATGCTGTTAATGAGTGAGGCTTCCTCCTCTGAGGTACTCCATTATTCTGTATAACTCCATTGCATCTCATTATACAAGTCTTTGGTCAATGCTAGAACCATAGCATGGGCAGTAAGGCTAGAGTGACTCTTCCAAGGAGATAACGCAAAGTGTCACTTAACATTGGAAACGGAAAGGTTATATTCTTAGTTAGGTTAACAAAAACCAGAAAAGGTATTTGGTATTTCTGCTATTGAAGTGGAACCCTTAACATTTTGAGAATCCTTAGTCATGCCCTTCTGTTATTGCACATTCCTCATAGATTCATATTTACAACACTTTCACAACTTCTTTGCTTTCTGTAAGCAGAAATCGCTCTGAAATGCTTTTGTTTGATTAGCACTATCCAGATACATTAAGCTGCTATTACATAAGGGGATTTGTACTTTATACTAAAGTTTTCAGGGGAGAGATATTTAAAAGATTATGAAATATGGTTGTGGGGAGAAAAAAAGAATGTTGGAGCATATCCATCAATATTTCAGTGTAAATTGCAGAGGCCCCAGAATTACACGATGCAATTATCTTGCAGAATGTATAGCTCCTAGCACTGATCTTTCTGCTTTAACAGGAAAAAAAATGGTTTAATACTTAGTAAATGAATGCTAATTAAGATGCTGAGGAAAATTCTGCCATAATTGAATAATGAAACTAATGCACCTTGTGCATTTGTTTCAAAAGTCTCTGCTACTTGGTCTGTATTGAGCATAAGTGGTCTTTCATGTGATATACTTGCCAACACTAATCTTCCTACAAAGTCCAATTCTTTCTGACTCGTGACCAAAGGTCAGATTTGGACTCTCACAGCCAGCAGTGCCATACTTTAACAAAGCCAGTGGTCCTTAAGAGGAGCTTGACAACTGGAATCTGGCTGCAAGAAAGCATTATGTAAAAAGACTTGGATGTCTCTCAAGGGTTTTGGTTTTTTAAAGGAAAAACAATGACAGACAATTCTGTGAATATCTCACAGTCGGTAACTTTGGCTCATTTTTTTCTCCCCTTATATCCAGCCTTTTCCGTTGCTTATCCATTGATCCACCTATTTTCCAAAGCGTGTGAGGAATCAGCCTGGGTTTGATCACATACCATGTCAATATCAGGTCCATTTTTGGCATGTATATTTAAGAAGATACACAGGGCAGGTTTTACAATGGAAATGTGCGATGTATGAAGAGCCCAGACAAAGAATGCCATTGACATAGCTGTGTTTTGGATCAGGCCCACTGTGAATTTGAAGACGGAATAAGAAGCAGGATGGCTATTCCCTTCCAGTAAATATGCAAAGTTCTCTTCTCACATACAATGGCAGCAGTTTTACACTGATGTAGATCATGGTCCATGGATAATCAGCCCACTATTCACTTCCCCAGCTTTGCGGAAGCGTAATCAGGAAAGCATTAGGAAGAAAAACCTGCCCTGCAGGGATAGACTTGCTTTAATAATGTTTATGACTTGTCCATATTGTCTGGAAGTTGATTTCTTGGGTTTTCCCACCCTTCCCCCACTCTCAGCCCCCAGCAAAGCTGAATCCTCCACTGGGATAAATGGAAACAACACCAGTGACTGACGGACAGTATCCTCCTCTCTATATGCTCAAGACTACATCCAAAAATCACGCTTGATTTTATCTAACATGAAAGTCAAAGCTCACCTTTTCTTAAAGTAACTGGTCCAAATCCAAGCCTGTGCTTCACAAATGAACAGGTTTGGACTGAAAGTGAAACACTTTCTGGTCAGCTGCTGGCCTCCTGTCACACTTGTCTTGAGAACAGTCCAGATTCATGCCACAAACAATAATAATAGAAGAAAATGATTGAAGGCTTCCCCACTATCTGCCAGGCTCACCATTTTTAGTGAGCCTTACAAATGTGGCATCAATACTAGTTCTTTTAAAGCCATCAATCTTAGTCACCCAAATCTATCACAGGAAACAAATACCAGAGACGAACCAATCTGCAGAGCAATTGCAGAAAGACAGGCTGTGAGCAAACCCATGCAGAGATTTGCCTCGTCTATGCACTCTCAGACACGTTCTGCAGGCAGAAATCTGCTGGGCTTGCTTTTGCTGTGTTATTCCTCTCTGATTTCACTGCGTGCTTCTGCAAAATCTGCTTCAAACCTCTCCATTTTTCAGTGCTCTCCAAAGTCACCAAACATTGAAGCTCAGTTCAGCTTCTGTGGCAGTTAAATTCAATGGCATTCAAAGGCGCACGCTGAAATGAAATTTCCAGGGAAGTAGATATATAGGAATTCATAAGTAATAGGAATTTCTTGGGCTTTTTGTTATGTTTCACTGTTGTCAATGTGCTGTGACTCACACGGCTGTAAACTCTGAAAATTCCCAGGTACTGCTGATTTTGCAGGTGCCTGTTCATGTAGATCCAAAGCTGACTGTATCCAGGGATGGCTGCAGACATCAGACACAAAACCTTTCAGACACATCCCCTATCCAGAGGGCTACTGGCCTCACCTGGAATGCAAGTGATCAGTACAATCCATTTTAACACAAACACCCCAAAATGAGACAAGGCCATCTTTACCATTTTTGGACCCAGCCCATGCTGAAGCATGGAGCATGTGTGGGCTTCCCAAACTTCAGGCTGCTCCGTGGCTCCTTCCAAACTGCGGACCAGGCTCCTGCTTGCACATAAACACTGTGAAAAGCAGGTAAATCTGATCCTGAGAGTGCACTGAACTGCACTGAGCCTCACTGCAGAGGTCACAACCAAAATGAGAACGATGGCTTTGTTCATGGCCTTGGGGGACTCCCTGACTTCTGCAAGAAGGTGGAGCAGTAGGAGTGACTTGCAACAGCTCTGATGACCTCTTCTTGACATCAAGTGCATGCATGTAACTAAAGGCAGGTGGAGCGAAGCATCTATGGGCTGTTGTGCTTCATAGCTGCACTGAACGTCGATCTTTGTTCTTTTTCATAACATTAAGGTTCTTCTAAAAGGCGTAAAATAAACAGGTAAGCCATGTTTTCACTCTCCTGTGCACAACTCAGCACCCGTATCTGCCTGCAAGAAAAGCCCCTGAAAGCCACAAGGTTTCATTTTTATTTACCTCTTTCATCTTTGCTTATTTTCGATGAAGGAAAGTAACCCAACCTTGGCTTAGTATAAACCCAGCGAGAAACAAAACCCCTCTTGAATTCCTCTTCATTATAAATGGATTGCCAATGTGTTAAATAAATCAGTGAAAATGGAAATCCAAAAATAAATAGCCATCCTGCTGTTGCTATGACAACTCAAATTTTTTACCTGGACGGAGATCTTCTGTTTCACAGTTAGGAATCACTGAAAAGGAGGGTCACGTTTCCTGAATCCTGGCACATTTCACCACGTCCCCCCAGCAGAAAAAAGGGCTTCTTTTTGGTTACTCTTTAGCAAATGAGGGAAGATCAAAGAGAAAAGCTATTTCTCATTCCAGACAGGGGAGATGAGATACACATACTGTTTACAGCAACGTAGCTTAGAACATTTACTCAGCCCAGAAAGGGCAGAGAGCACAAAATATTACAGTCAGATTTCAAAGGCTTTAATGTGGCCCTGCTATGCAAAAAAAGCACGGCATGAATAGAAGAAGATTAACATGGCTTAAAACCGTATTTTGGCTCCTGCTTTAAGGCAATTTTACTATGGTAAAAAGCAACAACACCGCAATATCAGCAGGACCTTATGCCATCGTTCATGCCAGTGAAATGTGTGCCTGAATGACCCAGCAGTTAAGGCTGCAAAGTTAATACACTGCTTAGTCCCTAAAATGGGAGAAATCAATCCAGTTCTCTCCATGTCCATGGCTAGGGAAGGAGTGAAAAACCAAAGCACTGAAGAATCAGGGCCAGAGGCTTTTGAGTTCTCTCTGTCATCTGCAATGGGAAGAAGCACTCTTGTCCTCTGGGATGGCAAATAGCAGGAGATTCAGCAGAGAAGGGAGGCAAGAGCCACTAAGGAAACCCTGGGTGTCATAGAGCTGGTGTCACCTGGGAATCCCTGGCCAGCCTGGAAAAGTCACATAAAGGTCTTTGATTTCGTTTTACCTGCCATAAATAGGCTACTTAGCACCTCCTTGTCTGGAGGCTGGTGGGTGGATTCACTGCTCAACAAGTCAGATCACAGAAGTCTCCTGCTTGGTACACATTTGCAAGCAAGCATTTCCTTCACCCCAAGAGGTGAGAAAAGAAGCCAAAAAGCTCTAAAAAGTTCAGAAATTCAAAATGCAGTTAAAAAAACATAGGTTTTTTCAGAATAATGTCACTTCGGTATGTTTCCATTGGCCAATGTCTTCGGAAAATGTTTACAGTAAGAAGATGAGTTTGCAAAACAACATTGTCTCAACCAAAATATTTCCTTCAGCTTGAAACTTTGTAACTTGGTTCCAACAATATTTATGATTGGGGGTAGGGAAGAAGCAGCATGGAGCCAAAGACTCCATAAACCAGCACTGCCCACAGAAATACCTTTTGTCTTGACCTGCATTTAACGGAATTGATTAATCCCAGTCAAAAACTAGCCTCATGGCAATAAAATGCTAAAGGGTGCCCAAATCAGACACACTATAGAATTATAGAATAATTAGGGTCGGAAAGATCCTTAACATCATCCAGTTCCAACCCCCGCACAGAATCAAACATAATATATCTGGCCATATTAGACATCTTTGCACATAGTTTTGTTACCAATGTCTGTTTCTACTAGCCCAAGTGGGCATCCAGTTACTCTTATTTTATATAGGGACGTATACACACACACATACACACACACACCATGATTGTGCAAGCGCTCTAAACAAATATGGGTGTTCGCATCCTGACTTGCCCGTAAAGCAAAGCAGACTGTTCAAGCAGCAGCCGCTGAAAGCAAGCATTCAATTCTACTCAGAGGCTCGTTTTCCTCTAAATGGGCCTCTCAGCCTCAGTGACAACTCTTCGCTGCCTGAGAAAAAACACTGGAATCAAAAAAAAACAACAAAAAGAACCTATTTTCCAGTGCAAAGTAATCCCCGTTCCATTGCCATGGCACCAGACATCCGTCTCTTTCTTTCATTGACCAGACGAGGTCCTCCTCAGCCCCTAGCTTCTTTAACAGGGGGGAAAAAAAAGGACATTTTTTTGTGTTCATGCGTGTGTGTGTGTGTGTGCCTGAATTTGTTTCCTTGGTAGGAAAAGGAGTCATTAAAGTATTAGTTTAGGTTGATTGATTCTTCAGGGGCAGAAGAGGGTTCTGGGGCTTTGTAATCGCTGACATGATCTCAAAACAGAGGCTCTTCAACATGATACAATATTGAAAGAATAAAAGGAAGATGCAGCTTGCACCTCGGAAAGGCAAACAGCACAGTTTACAGGCTGGAAGTCGAATCTTTCCCATAACTTCATGATTTCTTCGAGGTAATGGGAGTGAACTAAAGGAGCAGAACAATGTAATCTTTTTCTCTTGTAACTTCAAGCCAGTTCATACACAGGGCACGATTCTGAAATGCCCTCTACCATGGCACCAGCTGAGAACCTGGCTGGAGATTGCAGCAAAATACAGAAAGAGAAGAAAAGCAAAAACCAATCAGTTTCAAATGAAAAAGACAAACGGATAATTCTCAAAGACAAAACGATGCAAAAATATGTACAAATACGTCAGAGGTTACCAAAACCATGTTAGCTCTGCCCTTGTATTTCCAGATACCCTCCTATCCTCTCCTACTACCCAAGCCAAGGAAAGCCAATCCATTACCAGCTTCTTTGGGTGAACAGAGTCGTACAGAAGTGCTGGGTCATGACTCAGCATCTGTTGCTTTCTTTCAGTAGGTTATTGTACTGGGTAAGATTAAAAGATATATCTGATTGCATCCCAGGGGCTCGAGGAAGCTGCTATTTACCCTGTAAGTGGGAGATGCTGCAGGTGTTTGGCATGATTCAGCACCTTGGCAGGATCAGGCTCTTTGGCAGCAATAAAACACGTATGTGCTGTGCATGCTAACTTCTCTATAGGGGAAGGAGAACCTGTGCTCACTGATTTTGTAGGGACAAACAAGAGAGAACTTCTCTCTCGCACAGGATACATCTTAGGCTGCAATTTTTGTGGCCCTTTATTAATGAATAATTCTGAATAACCACTCTGTGCCCCTTCCTTCCCTCAAACAAGCGCCCTGACAAGACAGATGGCTCAGAACTGCCTAATGCCACGGTTCACCTTTTTATTTCATAAGGAATCAATTTGCTGTGGCATCCGCAGGCCAATGCGGGAGGAAGCAGAGAAAGGGAGCAAATGTATATGCAGTGCACACACAGACTGCGCTGCTGAGGGCGCACGCGCCGGCACACACACACCCAGCATTGATTCCCTATGGCTCCTGCAGTCTGATCAATTCTGCATTCAGTGCAGACCTAGAGTGAATTTATTACTCCTCGGAAACTTTCTAGCAGAAAGGGATATGGATCCATTATGGCAGAGCCCAGGGTTTGAGTCAGACGCATCTCCTGCAGTCCCCCTGCAGCTTTTGACTCATCCCTTTCCCCAGCACTTCCCCTGAAGGTAAGAGGGCACCTGATTTAAGACCAGCAAGCTCAACAGCAGGGGTCACACCAATGTTGCTGGAGTTATGGCATTTCCCAGAGGTGCTATTTGGTACTGGAGACCCATTAAACTACACAGATTTCTATAGGTAGATTGCAAGACACAGCAAGAGGAAAGGGAGAAGGAGAAACAGAGAGATGAGGTGACTTAAACACGCCAATAGCATCACCATGAGACACTCTGAGTCTGAACCATTTACCAATCTGCAGGCCCTAACCAATTTCTTCTACCCAAGGAGGCTCTTTTCTTGGACCTGTGGGACAAAGTTACCTTGCAATGTTCTGGGAGCTTTGGCATTTACATCCCTCAGAAATCATCTCCCACTGCAGTAAGGAAAATATGTCTCCCCCAGTTGACGCAACTGTGAAACTAAATTCTGCATGACACTTCCGTGTCTGACAGGAGCAACAGAGAAAGCCTGAAGAAACCTTCTTCTGTAACAGAGCTCCACTTCAGGGTCAGGATTTCCAGGACTCTAGGAAATAGAGGATATTTTTTACTCAAGGAGAATTTGGGCTCATTTTATATGCAGCACCGAGTTCAACATCCATGTTCAATCTCTTTTGCCATGCGTAACCAGGTATTACAGTAAATTGAGCCCAGGAGGGATGGAAAAATAGAGAAGGCTGCTCATCTCACTCCGCCTGGAAAGGATGGGCACAGTAAGGGAATGCTACTTCCTTAAGCTGGGGGGGGGGGGGAGGATGGATATGATGTGATCTCTTTTCACTTTTAGTTCTCTCTTTGAATTTAAACCCAGTTTGCAATTCAATACCTTCTCTAGAATATTTTCCTGCCTCCTTTAAAGTGCCTGGGTAGAGGTTATGAACTCCAATGTGATTACTGCTGCAAAAAGGAAGAGCAAGATGGCAGATGTTAGACAATTAGTCAGGAACATGTTTGTAGCTCAATGACCTTTATGATTAGATGCAGTTTCTGGAAGATGAAGCTTGGATATGGATGTAAAGCTGGCTGCTTTATACCTCTGCTCCAAGCCAAGCAAATCTTGTACCTACACCCAGAAAACTACTGCATTACTTCCAGTGCAGAAGTTTCAAACCTGATCCCCCATTTCGTTTCCTCAGCCCACACAGTGATGGATTTGCTCTTTGCTATCATCCATGGCAGACAGAGAGTGAATTGCTTCATGTGTTGTCTACTCATGCCTCACACAACCCCTCCTGAGGATGCTTTCAGATTGGTTCTTAACTGCCTTCAACCCATCATGATTTTTATCTAGACAAATACCATTTAAAGCACTACCAAATCAGACCGGCAGCGTTTCACACCTTGACTTCTCATGGGCACAAACAATGACACCAGGTGCCAGACAAATCCCCACTGTTAGTCCTGCAAGACACACTAAAATTACAGCCTCCAGAACAGCTGAGCTGCAGCCGGCCGCACACAGGTACAACTGAGCTCCCTTATGCAGAGTGCAAATTAACAGCAGCAAGTGAGTTACACAGGGGTGAATCCTATAGACAGTGAAATCACATTCTGCCATGTAATTCCATAAAGGTCCTTCACCAGGATAGTGAAGATGATACCCCTGCGACCACGTTTGCCAAAGTCCTATTGTCTGAGCTACTCCGCAACACTTCCCTCCGTGGCCAATTCCATAGACCACCAGAAGAGGGGGATCACATACAGGACTGGCCAAAAGGGGAGTTTTACCACCAGAATCAATTCTCCTTTAACAAATTCTTTTTTGATTAATTTAATTTTGCCCTTTCCCCTTTCCAATTCCCATCGGCGACAAAAAAATAGGAAGGAAAAAAGCCCCTTCTTTCCAAGAATCCCATGTGAACAAAGCTGCAGTCAGTGAGGTAAGGGGATAACACAGAAATCTATTGGGGTTTTAGTAGCAAAAGTGTGGGTTTTAAGTTAAGCCACACTAAATAACATAAATAAATATATAAATAAATGTTTACATTCTGAGACAAAGCCATAATGGAACAAAAAGGAAAGATAATGGAAAATAACAGGCTTCTGAGCAGCTTTTACAGACCTGATTCAGGTTCCATACACAAAGTTGCCATGAAGTACTACAATGCCAACACAGCCTGGCTGCAGTAAGGGGGTGCAGAAATCCAACCTATTGACAACCTTGTTCATTTCTCGGAGGGAAAAGGCAATCCAGCACACAGCAGGACTTGTCAGACACTTTCCGAGTACTATCTGAAGGGGGAAAGAACTCAGCCCCTGGAGTGGCCACACAAGCAGTGAAAATCTGAAGGTATACCATCGGGGCTGAAGAGAAATCTTAGAACTCAAGGAAGAACCTTGAACTCTAAACCCATTATTACACAATGAAGAATTTATCAGCATTCCCTGCCCCAGGTTGCAGTCTCCTGGGTCATTCTTGGAGTAATGTGTTGGCTAAAATGAGTTCTTATTCCCTCTCGGCTGCCCGTCACCTGACCCTATGCCCATTTTCCTAACTGACATGCCAGGACACAACCCTGCTTTTCCAAACACCCCTAAATGCTCACTGCAGCAGCGTACCCAGCAAGGTACTCCAGTGCCCCAAACACACTTGAAGAACTGCAGTCATATTGACAGGGAGGACTCTCACTTTAGTTTACAGTGATTTATGGTTTTGATTTGAAGAGCAAGACTGCCTAATTTAGCAGATGCTGGCACAAGAGAGAAGTGGATCAGGCACCCAAATCCTGTAGGCTGTCACGCAAAACCCTGTCACAGTCTGTAGCATTTTCCCTTCTAGCAGGTTGCTGCAATGCACTGCCATGCAGCAAAAGAAGAAACCCTCTTTAGACATTCTGGGAGAGATTCTCTACTGATGCAAATCAAACCCAAGGAGGGATGAATGCAGATTTAGTCAAGGTGGGGCACAGGTGTTGCCCAAGAAAACCTACCAAAAGAATGAAATCTATTTTCACCCATTTACTTTCACAGAAGAAAGAAGCCAGAAATAACCCAGCCGGACCCCTGGGGAGAAGGAGGAAAAAAGGCAAAGCAAACCGGGCTCCTTCTGCTCTTCACAGCAGCCGCAGTACATACTGAGGACAAGGGGGGGCAAGTCTGGCCCAGGAACGGCTGGGACCGGGGACCCCAGGCTGGAGGGGCACACCCGGGAACAATCGGATGAGCAATCTTTGTCAGGAACAAAAGACATCTGCTGAGTAAAACAGGAATTGACTCGGAACAAGGACAAAGCCAGACAGTATCACATGACGAGCCAGTCTGTTCCAGCAAGATGCCAGGGTCAACGGCAACTAATGCACCCAATAAGTCAAGAGGAATCGATAATGCTAAACAACCTGGTGTCTTCTCTATGAAGCAAATCAGTGCAAATGCAGTTAAAACTGCACATTGCAGACTGAAATCTGATTGAAGCCCATCATGCGACACATCAGCATTGGCAGTCTGAGGTTCCCACAGCTGCCGTAAAATGTCTTTTCAAGCTTGATACATGCATAAGGCAGGTCTGAATATGGATGTTTGTTATCCATCTTTTTATAGAGACCTAAGATGGGAGGAGAGCAAGGAGACACTGGGTTTTTAGGAACACATACATAGTGCCCACGCAAAGAGGCTGTTTAATAACAAACCCCACTTCTAAACCACCCCCTCACCATTAAAGTCTAAGCTTCTAAATGCTGTCTGTGCATTTGTATGTGTATACTCACTCATACAAGAAATACATGCCTATCCATCAATAACCAGCCAATGATACAGATGTTGCAAGCAGAAATGACTGTGCCATGAGGAAGGTCTGAGCCTGAAATTTGGAATGCTTCTCATCTGAGTCCCTGAAATGCCATCATGCTCTGTTTAACTTTGGGTCAGGTCACGTAGCCCCTCTGTGCCTCAGTTTCCCATTTGTAAGACACGACACCACCACTGCATCCCACCTCTGGGATGCTATGAGAAGAATACATTAGCAAAATAGGGCACACCCTGATATTACAGTAATATAGGCCAGGTAAGAACCTATATTTACGTGAGAAGAATTATCATATGGTTTAACCCAATTATTAACAAACAATCTACTCAAAGATAACTACAATTCAAGAAAGTATTAAACTCGTATCAGCATTTCAACAGGTCCTTGTCTTTCTTCATGGCACACTTAGCACAGATGATTTAGCACTATCATTACACAAAATGATTCTGGATTGGCAGGTGATATCCTAACTACTGTCCTCAAAGATATCACATTCAGAGCAAATATCCTCTCCTTATTTTAGATTGTACCCCTTAGAAAGCAAGCTCAGCTCCACACTCAGTAACTTGTCTGACCACCTGTAACCTGATAAAAATGAACATGGGTTTTCCCTTAATAAATCTCACAAAGCTGTGGAAAGTTTACAAAGTATGTTTCACACTTTGGGATGTTTTCTTTAAGCTAGATTTTCCTTCTAAAACCACTTGCTCCAGTTTTTGGAAGCTGGCAAAGAATACAACATTTAAAAGCTTTCATTGTCATTTTAATACCTCTTCTTTTATCAGTAAAGCCTGCTACGTGCATCTATCTGCTCGTGTTTAACCGTTCCATCCACCATGGCAATTCCTGGAAGTACAATGTGAAACCACAATCCAAAATACACAAATGACTTCTAACCATTTCAAACCCAGGACTACAGGAAGGGGAGGGGATGCAGAGGGAGGCACTACTCAGCAATCCACGTCTAAGAAAGTAAGTGAATAGAAGTGATTTGAATTAAAGAGTAACAAAACAGCATTAGAGCACACGTTACCACTTTCCCTGGCATCTCCTTCTCAACCACCTAAAAGGTTTATTTAACCTGCTCCTAAGTGCCTCTGTGAAGGAAAATGCAAATTTTTATGCAAGTAAAAATGAGTCATCACTTAAGCAGGAGGATTTTAACCCAAGTCAGCAAATAAGTTGAAAGTGAAATCGGTAACTTAGATAAGCCGCAAAGCCATGAGCAAAAATAAGTTCACATCAAAGGCATAGGAAACACACCTTCAATATGCTAGCGAGTGCCAGAAAGTCATGTCTTGGCCTGCATGAGCCTACAGTTCAACCAAGAGGCCTCCTACCATCACAGCAAAGAATACAGAAAGGTAGATTCCTGCAACCTGCAGCAAAAAGCCTCCTGTGGGAGAACAGCATGATTCCGATGGGGTATTGCTGTCAAGAGAGGACAAGGCAGGAAGTGTTGGCATTTCCCCCTTCCCATTTCCCATTCCCCCATCAGCTCCGCTCTCAAATATCACAAAGCATGGCTGGCCTTGGTCACTCACACACATTTTTCTATCCCACGAGCAACATAAGTTCAGGTAGAGAAAGGCAGATGAATGCTTCTTTACATTCCAGACACAATAAGGTACAAAACACCACACAGAGGCTTTTACAGAGCAGGAGAAGAGAAGGAATTAGGAAAGCTGATACCAAAGAGGCCCCAACACTACTCTGAGCTCTGTAAAGCAGCTGGAGAGGTATTTCAGGATGAACAGGACTAAGCACAGATATTGTTGTTATTATTTATTATATAACATCTCATGTTGCTGCATTTCCAATTCACCCACAACCACCTCCCGGAACACTCACACTGTTCTTCTGTTGCCCTAGTTCTCCAGCTTTCCTATAGCTAGGTAAATATAGAGGCCCCATCTCTGAAGCAGCTGAGTACCTATTATATCCTGCTGTTTCTCCCTCGCACTTATCCTATTATGCTATTACAGCTGGTGTAGGGTCGTGTGTTTTCTATTTTGTGACATAATATTGTGGGCCCAATTCCACCATCTCTAATACACCACACACAGGAGTGCTGGTAAGAGCACTTCATGTGGCAGGAGTCAGGGCTACAAATGGTTGGACTGCTATCACTCAGCATGAACCAGGATCTGATCATTCCTGCAGATACTGTTATGCCTTCCATTTATATATAAATTACCATTGTATATACAAAGACAGTACTGACCTAAAATAACAGCCATAGCAAATGCATCCACTTAATATGTGCAAATAGAGACAACTTGGATGCGTATCAGAATGCATAACCTCTCTCTCTGCCTTTTAAGCAGAAGAAAACATCTTTTCAGGACTTTTGTTCGTCTCAGCTCCTTCCACCTTCTGCAGCTGAAGGTACCTGAGCCCTGACCAGCAAGATGGGAAGTGAGCAGTGCCAGTGGTATATGAGTCTTTCCTTTCTGCCAGACTCTTTGTGCAGGGGAATTTTTGTGCCCTTAATATCTCCACTGATACTCCTGTTCTTGGAATGAAGTTAATGGTGACCTTTTGGGATGCTCTACAGTGGTCACTCCATGAGGCAGCAGTTCATTGTGCCATTTGGAGACAATATTCGTGAGGGTTTTGAGCCTACACACACTGGGCACCTGAAGCCAGGCTAGATTTCAGCCTACTGCCAGCTCAGTACACTGTGGATGCAGAAGAGCTGATTAGGAGAAGCTCCAAGCCAGATTAAAAAGCATTGAAAAGAGATGGGATTTAGCAATTCAGAGTTCGCCACTAAAATAGCAATGCCGTTTTCAAGAACAAACTGGTGTCTCCTTGACATCTGGTCATGCAGAACAAAATATTAACTCTCTGTAGTACACTGAATACCTGGAAGTACCAGCTACACCACCAAACAGGGGAAGGCCAAAGAAGGTTGGATACCCATGAGCAGAGGTACCACAGTGCAACAGCTCAGGAAGACTGAGCAGAGATGCAGGATCTCATGACAGCAAAGACTTCAGACCCTCATCTGTGCCTGAACAAAATATAGCGCAGGCAATGAGTGCGACCTGCAAAATTATCACACAGGCCCTGTGACCCATTCCATTTATATCTAAGGCTTATTATTTCTATTACTACACATGCAGAAGGGGCCAAGCACAAGTGGGTCATTTACTGAGCTCAGTATCAATAAAGACGAAAAAACTTTGAAAGCTATGGGAATTAATTGCCTTGAATTAATACCACCTTCAAAGCTGAAACGTATGTTAAGAACAGAGTAGATACCTAAATTTCTTTCCCAAATTAAGGCTTTCAGGGATTTGCTTGTGGCCCCAGAGAAAAGCCACTGCAGTGCTACCACAAGCAGAGCTTCAGTTCTGAGCCTTGGCAACAAGAGCAAAGGTCCTGGACTAAGACTGACATCATGGTCAATGAATAATGAGCACATTTCTATGCAATTTCTAACTATGAAGTGATTCCATAATTATTGATTCGTTACAGTCTTTTGTCAAAAATCTTGATTTTTTTCTAATAAGGACTATATTGAGAATAAAAGCTATATTATAAATATCATGTTCTACCCCTGTCTTCTGTTCTGGTCATAGCTGAACAGCTTATCTGAATGAAAGAAGAGAGATGCAAGCTGATGAAGAGCAGAATCTGCTTTTGGGTTCCTTCTCCTTCTCTGACTTTTAAAACAGGTTGCTCTAATCTGTCTCCAGTGCCACTGAAATAGGGAAATAAATCAATGAGGCTAATTCTTAATACTGAAGAATATGGAAGCTATTGAGCCGAAGGGGACCAGAAGAGCATTAGAAGTATCTAAAAGGGAAGGAGGGACATTTCAGTACTCAAGGGTTTTTGCTCAAATCAGCTGCATCCCTGAGCTCAGAAGATTATCTACACTGAGATCATTCTGTAAACTAAATAAAATGGTAAGAAAGTCCTTCATAATTTCAGTTAAGTGCTAAGTGAATTAACCATCTGTCTGGACCAGACTAACTCAGGGAACAGGCTGAGGTATTCCTGTGTCTCTTCCTGTGAATGCTTTTGTGGACTAAATCGAAATGTGGTTCAACTCTCTAGGAAAACTCAATAGGAAATGAATGCTGTTGACCTGACGATGACTTTCCTGGCATAGCTGAAATAGGCTTGCTGAATAACAGTGATGCAAAATGCAGCATCAGTTTACTGACAAGTATTCCAAGGAGTCCAGTGTGTTCTAAAATAAAAAGATTATCATAAGGAGCTCACTTTTGTCTACTGTACCATTTGGTGGCTGATTTCAGCCAGCAGCTTCTTCTTTAGAGGGGTGAAAACCCCACTCTAAATAAGAAGTTATAGGATAATCCACATATTGGGAAGGGTTTGATCCAAAATCCATTGGAGCTCCCTGAGAGACTCCTACCAGCCTGCTGTGTGCTGAATCATCATCCATGAAGTTAAACCCTTCTCAGCTAAGACTCTTAAGAGAGAAATAGTTTTCTTAGTAAAGATTGCCTGGATTTGACTGACGTAAATGATGTTTAATCTCATGTTCTTTTATTCAGAGCAGTCCTATTGGCAGTAGTGACACATATGAAAAGTAGAGTCATTCCCCTCAACAACCTCATACATCAGACAGTCAGCTGTGTTCAGCTGATTTCAACCATAAGATCGTGGGTGAGCATCCAGCCCAACACTCTTACGGTGCAATGCTGCTGAGCTTTCACCACAAACTATGCCATCCCGCTGCAACTTCACAGCTTAACATATTGTACCTTACAGAGGTCTTCACATAAATCTCCCACTCTTCTGGTTTGCACTTCTTGCAAGTGTCAGTCTACCTTTTACTAAAGCCAAAGTCAGTTCCCAGCAAACACACCAAGCTTTGGACTTCACTGAAATCCATCCAGGAGACATTAAGAACAGATTCATAACTTACAGTAATTTCTTAACTTGAGCACCTTGTGTTTTATTCAACATGTAAACTGAAGAGCAAAATCTGCACTGCATTTTAACTGAAGGACTCAGTAATAGGACAATGAAGAATGCATTTATAAAACTGTTCGTTTTAAGAGCAGAGACTTTGAACCTACTTAGGCAAATGCCAGGTTGCACAACAATCCTGCCTCTTAAGCTCTTTCTCCACTTTCAAATTCCCCACAACCTTTGTGGGGGCTGTGTGTCACTCTGATCCACTTTCCATATGATCATACATTCCTTTGCAACCACTCTCATATTCTTGTTTTATATCCTGCAGTGGAGAATCCCACTGAATTGAAATGATGTTACAATGAGAGACAAAGCATTGAGAGACGAGAATTAGGATTATTGTTTCTATTTCTCTTGTAATAAAACCAGTTAACATCATAATCAATGCCCATCTTTATGGAAGTTTAGCTCATGAAGACATCTAAAGTCACCCCTTCTCTTATAGTCAGCCTATAATGTCACAGAAACAAAATTACATTAATAGTTCATAAGCTTTTTATCTACAAATGTGCAGCCTTGGGCTTTTTAGCTTCAAGTTACCTAGTCCAGCTAACTTGGGGCTGCACTGAGGACCTCCAGCATTAAGGCAATAATCCTTTACAGTCTGAGCTGTGGAATCAAAGTTCAAGAGCCAAGTCGGACTCAGTTCCTCTGGGATATGGGCACTCAAGGGATGCAAAATAAATACTGACCAACAGACTTCTATACCCTTCTCTGATCAGTAAAGACTGGCATGGGGTAACTGTTGAGCCTCCAATAATTATGATGGCAACAGTGTTGGCTAGAACACACAAGAAATTATAGTTTGACCCAGAGTTAGGAGACTTCAAGTAAGCCTCCAGTAGCAACACTGCGTCACATAGCTGAGATAACTGAAAGACCTACTATGCCTGCATACCTCAGCACTGTTCCAGGGAGAGATCAGCTCAGGATCTAGAAAGTACAATACCACATTAACCTGGCACAATTAGCCCCTGTGTTAGCCAGGCTGGTCCTGCTCTGAGCATCTGAACTAACCTGTCTGCAGTTAGTTCTCCCTATGTTACAGATACCCACAGAGTGGAATAGCCAGCTGGTGAGTTCAGGGGCCAGATCCAGTTCACAAGGCAGAAAATGTGGTCCCTGGGGAGGACCGGCTGATCAACAGGCCAGACAAACTCCTATTTCTGTGTGCCTGCTTAAGTGCGCGAAAGGGCAAGGCACAGGTCAGCAGCACTTATTAAGCTGCCAATAAACCAGGACACACATCAGACGCATACCAGTGGGTTACACAAACACATGTTTACAGAACTTGGCTCACATGGAGTTTCAGTGACTTCACATGAGCGCAGTCACACGTGTGCAGAAGTATCTGTAGGATTATGGACGAATTACGTGCCCAGCCAGCCCCCGTATGATCTGTACATTAAGGGAAAGATTAGCATTTGATGTCTGTTTCAAATCGTGAGCAGCCCTGCCACAATTAATCACAGCTTGGCTGATAAAGCATCCTGCACTGAAATGACAACATGCATTCTCGGAATCTAACACTGTCATCTTCAGCCACAACGAGTTTATTTTAAACCTCAGAACAATGAAGGTTTGTCACCGAGCCCCTTGTCTGATCTACTCTTCTGAATGCAGCTTTCTAAACAAGTAAGAAGCAGATGGCCCAAAAGATCATTTACCAAGGTTTAGTTTTCTCTTCTGGACAGAAGCGTTCAAAACAGGGATGTGTGACCTCAGAAACCAAACATTGTCTTAATGACTGAAACTGTCAGGTCAATATATGGAACACAAACCTTGGTGTACATACTTGCTGAGCACTCACAACATGATTTTATTAACTGCTGAAGTAAACTGGATTAATTACTGCCTTTAAACTAATGCTGCCATTTCTTCAGTTGTCTCTCCCCCCATTTAATTCTTCCTTTTACAGCATTTTACCCACTCTGCCTGTAATAGCTAAGTCCATCCTGGAACATAAACAAAACTATGTAACCATCTTACGCGAAATGACACATAACCATGTGTGTTTTCCTCAACATTTGGCAAACTTTCTCAAAACTGAACTCTTTCTCCTTTCCTTGCAAGCAGATACCAAAGTTTCTCCCAGGATTCAATTCACTAACTTCTTATGGGTTTTGAAAGTAAAAGGTACTCCTAAAAAACTCCTGATCAGCTTTCACTTCAAATTCAGGTCTCAGTTTTTATCATGGGCTGATACCAAATCCACTGCTAAAACCAGCAAAACTATAAGGGCAACTGTTACAATGAAGAAATGTTCCATGATCTAGAACTATTACCAGAAGTCTGGCAAGGGAAAGACTAGGCAAGCTTCTTTCTGGAGGAGCAACGAATCTATAGTTCATCCCACTGGATTTTGTCTTGACCTCAACCTCCCACAACAGAACCCACAATAGCATCAGCTGGCTGTCCATCTACTGCATCCATCAACCTTGATCCTAATGAACAGTCAACCTCCACAACAGTTCAGCCTCACCTCATCAGGTGCAGCTGCGGTTGCGGGTATTAGCCTGGATCACTTGCTCATACCAGAAAGATGAGGCTGCTTCTATGCTACGCTACACTGGCATTATATACTAGTTCAGTGCTCACAGGTGAAACCTGCCTGCTTCTTTAACAGGCCATGTGTCAGAAATCTGCTCCTTCCACGGTCCTGAGTTATGGGTTTGGATGTCATGATTTTTGAGCATCAGGTCACCTACATTCACCAAATCAAAGGATAATTCAGGTTGGAAGGGACCTCCTATTCAACACATCAGCTCTGAGATCAAACCAAGTTACTCAGGGCTTAGCCTGGTTTCTCAACCACACTGTTGCTTTCAGCAAGATACAATCTCCCACTAGTAATCATCACCACTGTTTGATTTCCATCGCCCACAGTGTGTTGCTGAACCTTAATGCCAACCAGGCAGTTTTCTGAGCTGCAGCCTGTACCTGAATGAATATTTAGGGTTGTTTTGCGACTTTCCTATTATTTATACAGAATTCAGAATGTACAAGAATAAATGAAATCACTTGACATGATGTCCTAACTCAAGCAGTTTAGCAGCTTATTTCACAACAAAACAAGCAAAATGAGGATGGTAAATAAATGAGGGAAAGAACCATGGTTACAGTGAAAATCTCACACAGCTTACTTAGATATGTGCCTGCTGCCTAGCTCACGTATCTACAGCCTTGACAAATATGTTGAAATGTTAGAAGAAAAAAATCATTTCATGTGGTCAATACTGAAGAAACTTTAGGAGGGATTGCATGTCGAGAAGGCAATGACTTGACAAAGACTGGAAGGATTTTTTGTGCACAGGCAGGAATATGACCCAGAGACGGTTATCGAAGTAGGTATTATCAGAAGAATGGAGGGAGATGTAACCAGAAACAGTCTGAGGTAAGTTCTGTAGGAAGAACACGACTTGCAACTGGTTTATGGCTTGGATCAGCATTTAAACCTAACACATGACCGTTCTTTAGACAAATCATACCCACATTCAGTGTCCTCTCAGCAGATTATACCCTCTCATTACAACAGCGTATTACATAGTCTCCTAATCTCATTCCCTTATTGCTTCACCAATACAGGATGAAGCTGGACAAGTCAATGAAAACTTGTGAAGGACAGGAAAACTATCAGCAGTGCAGAGCTTGATTTTTGCTTTGATAAAAGCTTGAACAGGCCCCTGAACCTTATAGAAATGACTGCACATCCTGCAGCAACTGGAAAAATAGACCGGGACCTACAAGGTGACAAGTTCCTTCCATTAGACTTCAGTCCCTTCTCAAACCACAAACAGAAGAAGTTGAAAACCCAAAGGAACAAGAGGTAGGTGGAAACACAAGCTGTATATTGCCCTTTTTAAACCGCTAACTCATACCCAGGTTAAGTCCTTCACGCTGGTCAAAGTCATGGTAAAGAAACAAAACAGTGTCCACCATTTTCAGCATGCGCACAGTATTTCCATAGAGAAATGTATTCACATCAATAAAAGTGGGAATTCCACACACAGGTTGGAGAAAGCAGTTGAGTAGACATTCAGCTTCTAAATAAAACTGAAGTTATACCTCATGTAATTGTCCTACCAAAATCGCACTGTGGCAAAGTAATATCCTGCAAAGCTGAAATTATGCTCTGAAATCTGAATTAAGGCTGATGTTTCAGCACACGAGGCACTGCTGACACAACATCAAAATATAGCAATTGCCCTGAGTTAGACAGAAAGGAAGAGTTATTAAAAGATTCTTTGCTCTTTCTTGCCAATATTGTCACATGAAAGTTTGCTGTTGTGCTAACATCCTAATGGCATTCAAAGTTCTGGTTTTGTTAAACTATGTCACGTGTTTTTGAATCAGGAAGAATGAAATCTGCCAGCACAAAACTGTCTTAACCTCAGGGAAGACCAGAGCAAGCAAGACAGGGTCCCTGCCAGTTTTACACAAGAACTTCAATCTGCGTCACATCCTGCAGTGGAAGCAGATCTCCAACTGATGTTGAACACTTCATCAGATAAGGGTCTGTCCCCTTACACTCTGCATTCAGAATCTTTTCAACAGACATAGTTAAACACACATTTGCACTGATTTACTGAAAACCAACATAATCTTACCCATTAGTAGAGTAATTGCCTGGCTAGCCTTTCACTCCACACTTCTCTCCCAGCTTCCTATGCCTAAATGAGTCCTTCTAAACGGGCTTTTCCCAGTGGAAGACAATGTGTTCTTCTGTGTCTTATTTCAGATGCCTCCACTTTTAACAGGGTGGTAACCATCCTGTTTTCTACCTGTCAAGCTAAAACCACTTTGCCCCTGTTCAATAATACCTAATTCTATAAACAAGCATATGGAAACCAGTGACAATCCTCAGGGAAGATGCTGCCCATGATATGCAAAGCCTACCTGGACACAGAAATCATTGCAATGGCTTGGTTCTGTTTGTTTGTAAACCACAAAAGGCCAGTAAATGCAGTGGATTACCTAATCAGTGATTTATAGCGATATTGCTCTACCTATATGCACCTCAGGTCATAACAGAATATGGATTTGGAATTAATAAAATGTTTATAATCCAATGGTTCATCATTTCCTGATTCACTAGGGATAGATATCTCTTCTTGCATTTTATATAAACCTGTCAGATTCATAAGCCTGTAAGGTCACATAAACCAGTGGCAAGGTGTGAAAGAACACATTGGTATACAACAGCCTGCCCTCTGCTTCATTGCAAAACTTTACTGACACTATTTATGTAAGAAGCAAGCACTTCCAAGGACTCATCAGTGAACCTCCAAGCAGGGGAAAACAATACTTGCCTGGACCTCAATGCGGGATGGAGTCTCTGAAGAAGAGGCAGCAGGTGATCCTCTTCTTGTGTCTTGGGTAGGTGTTTCATGGAGACTTCTGTCCCTGACTCTTACCTTCAGCAGAAACCACATGATCTTTCCTTTTTCTGAGAGCAATTCCCACTGAAGTCATCGAGTTAATCCTAGAAGAGGGAAGGCAAAAAAATAGAGAGAAATTTATTCCTATGTAGAGCAAGAACATAAGGGTTGAGCTTCACTGAAATCCCACAGGGAAAAGTTAAATAGGTGCCTGGCTCTTGAGCTGACACTACGCACACAGCATTTCAACCTCAGATTACAGAATGGATCTCATGAGGGGTGGGGAAAGCCTTTTTATTTTCTAACATTAAAAGCAACATGAACACAAGTTGTGTTGATAAATAAGGAGATAAAATCCATTCAAAACAATTAAACACACAGCAAAGTTTTCCCTTCTCTACCTGAAACACTTCTCTTAATCCCAAGGCTGTAACAGCTCCCCAGTGAATCCCCCTGAATCGCTCTTTCTGCAGCAAAATACATCTGTGGGGACAAATGTTTCTGCCTTTGCTCTGAGTAAACTTCTTTTTCCTCCCAGGTAGACCTAACATCTCAGCCACCAGATTCCCACTGACACTGTGGAATGTCCAGACATGCCAAATTCCACCCCAGCTCTTTGGAGAGGATAGTATTTCCCTAACCCAGACCTACCTAAAGAAAGCACATGAAGTTATTCAAATATTTATCCCTAGATTCTGGGAGGTCAGACTGATAGCACTTCTACAAGCATGAGTCTGGAGCAATGACTGAAACTCAGGATTTACACCCGTGTGTTTGCAATCAGCATGAAGTCACTCAGTGGGCATCTCTCACCAGAAGTGTAAAATGAGAGCCTTGCATGCATAAAGCACTGCAAGATAAGCCCACAGTCTCAAAAAGCAAAGAAATGAGCCAGGCCTGATTCTGATGCTGCATCAGTATTCAGCAGTGGTTTCAGTGGGACAGCTCGGTATTTACGCTGGAGTAAGGAAAACCAGGATTAGGCACCATCTGTCTCAGAGAGTCAAGCAACCAGAATCGCTCTATACATTAGAATCCTCTTCCCCATTTCTTTAATCTCTTACACATTCCAGGTTTTCCATTCAGCTTCAGTGACAAAAGATTTTACAAAATGACAGTCCAGATTGAGAACACAGAAATTACAACCTCTGACAAAAGAGATACCAAACTTTTATCAACGATAAGTGCTCCTTCCACACAGACACTGGTCTGCAATGGTAAATATAACGCAGATGTCGAATGGAAATTAAACATTGTGCTCCCAGGGTGGCCTCGGCTGCATTCAGACTTTGATTTAAAACAAGGCCAGAGTTCTTTCATCATTTCTTCAAAGTTTCAATTTTAAAGATATTCCAAACAGACACATACTTGACCTAGAACTTGGCAATGCAAGACAATATATATGTGTAAAAAAGCCTAATACGGATAATAAAAGGCAAAGCATTGCCTGTAGGATGGACTAAGAGAATTTGTTCATCAAATCACTTCTATTTCAGTGTTATGAGAGTTAAAAGCTAATTCAGGTGAAATATCTTTACCCGTTTCTTTCACAGTAACAGCAAACACATAAAATCTAGGAGCCTCAGACAACTAGATATCCTTAAACCTAACCAGAACAGTAGCCTAACTATTCCTTAGTTTAAGAAGTATTTCACTGCTAGCTTCTTTGAGACTTAACCCATATTTACATCTGTGAAAGCACTCTGCCTGTTATTATTAGAGATGATAAAATAGCACTAGACGTTTGCAATGACTTAGATATTCAGGCTCCAGAAGCACACATTTGAACAGTCCATAGTGTTTTCTTTTTATAATTTCTGATAATGCAATAACTCAGTGGAAATAATGTAATAATAGGCTTTTAAAAATGAAATTCCAACCCTGCTAAATATACTCTACAGTTAAAGTAAGTGTAAATTTAAGGGTTGAAAAGATGCTCCTCTTTACAAAAGCAGTTAAAAGTATAAACCAAATTACATTTGCTTCCCTTTAAATTTGTCAGATATTTTAAGACCAAAAAATCCTGGAAGTGGAATTACCTGATTATTTACAACTTGAGTATGTAACTATGTTTGTACTCTTCTTGGAAGCCATATCTTAGAAATCATTTCTTTCTCTAGACAATTCAATATCAAATTCAGTAAAACAAAAAACTTTTGAGGCCATGACTTTGTAACCTCCCTAAAGTTTTGAACGCGGGAAAAGAGCTGGCCTGTTCACACAAGACAATCAAACACATACCTAAACGTCAAGTCATGTCCTGTATATATATATTTCTCACACACCACACCCCCCCATGAAAGGAAGAAATTGTGAGAAGATTTTACTTTTAGATGACCTGACACCAGCACTTCCTGGCACGAGCAGGACGGTCATTCCCCCCCTTCATTTCCCACTACAAGATTCAATCATCTGAAACACAAACCTCACTCTGCACTGAGATTTTTAAACAAAACCAAGTTGCAAGCAGTCTCTCTGGCCTTTTTAAAAACCATTTTCGATTGCTTTAAAACAGAAAATACGGACGGATGGATGGATGAATGAATGGACAGCTAGAGAAACGCTTTCAGTCATGCTTCGG
>JAOEHY010034048.1:35749-79406 GCA_025447955.1 Psilopsiagon aurifrons | reverse complement strand
GGGGGGGGGGGGGGGGGGGGGGTGGATGAGAACAACATTTCCCATCAATGCATTTTATTTCTTAGTGTCTGAAAGGGCTGTTTCCCACTTTAATGTGAATTACTCATCTCTTTGATCGGGCCAGTCTGTTGCCTGCAAGTGTACATCTCAGGTGAAAAGGGGCATTTGTTTAGGAGTTCAAACAGAAACTAATCACTCGATACTTATCTGGGGTTGAGAAGTAGTTAAATAGAATAGTAAAGGCTGTAATCATTCCCGTGGCTATCTACCTGCTAACATCACTTGGGCAAGCAGGTCCGTCAGATGGCAGCAAGGGAGGAAGGTGGTTAAACCAGAGAGCTGGGTATTTTTACTACTGTATTTTATGCCCAGTTCTCCTACGCTGAGTCCTGATACTGCTGCTCCTTCCAACATAGCACATTCTGACAAAATAAGCCAGCTTTCTTTAAAAAAACCAAACCACAGATGAATAGACACCACTAATCAGATGTAATGTAATCGAATGCTCTTCTTCATCTAATCTGTCTGCTCTGTGTAATCTAGCTATTCTACCAGCTCCAGCATCTGTAATAGGCATGACATTGATTCAGATCTCGTATAATGTTATTTCAGTATTTTATTCTTAAATGAGACTACAAGTTGGGTGGCTGCTTTGCATTCAAAACTCTCCATCAACTTTCTACATGCTATCATGTCAGAAGCAAAGCTAATCTGCACCTTTCTCCTCCTTTTTAATTGCTGCATTTCATAACATTGCAGGAAAGCCTCAGAGCGTGGCACAAATTTTGAGACAGACAAAAGAGCAACAGGAATTTAACAACAGAACGGCCCAGGATCAGCAGGGAAAAATGAAACCCACAAAGCTATCTGGTAAAATCTGCTTTTAGACACAAGCAGGAATAGATGAAACCTTGTCCGCATGCAACACTCATCCATTTTTACGCTTTCTAAAACGCAGAACGAGCTCCTTAAAAACAAGCATTTAAACAACGTCTACCTGGCTTTTCCCCACAAGAAAAAGAAAACCTCCTCTTCCTTTACAGGGCACAGACTAATAGACAAATCAGTCTGCTTAGGTAAATGACAGCAGTGGAAAGAACCAACCCTCTCATGCAAACACATACATTTGAACGTAATAAAAACGTTGGCAACAGTTAGGCGATTAAAGCAATTGTTTTCTTCATTTAAGGCCTTACCACTGGAATAATTCAAAATTAAGTGAGAAACATCATCCCCTTGGGTTTTGCAAAAGAGATCTAATTTGTAGAAATAGTTGGGATTTTTTTTTTAAACGTAGCTATTTTCAACGTTGCAAGATAAAGCTCCCCTTTTTTTTCTAATTTTATTTTAAGAATAGACCCCATTTAGGATTTCACATTGTAAATCTCCCTATGTCTGAATGCTGTTACAAGGTTTGACAATGAAAGAATAATTCATGTCAGACAAAAAGAGCCCTTCAATCAGCTTCATGCAGCTTTTCTCCTGCAGGGCTATGCCAAAACGAATGTGGAATCCTGAACTGAACCATCCATCACATTTCCCGAGTCTTTCAATTAATGACACTGCAATCAGATCGATGGCGTGTAATAAGAAAAGAGCTTTGCATTTCTATACCTATTAATTCGCTGAGTAACTCCAGTGGTAAAACGTGACCAGAAAGGGAAAAGAAAAGAAAATTTCATCCTGCTAGCAAGATTTTGGGGGCTATTTAAGCTGCTCTGGATGAGCCTCGGTGCTACACTCCCTTCTCACCACAAGTCCTGAGAGCACAAAGCAAAACTCACATAGGCTTTATTGTTTAAAAGCAGGACAGTCTCTCTCTCAGACAGGTATTTCTGCTGTGATTTCTTGGTAGACACTCTTGATTATTAAGAGGACTCCATTTTTCTTCCAGGCTCAGGCTGGTCAACCCCCACCATCCTCCTGTTAGCCAGAATGTCCTCTCTGCAATGTGAGCCATGGAGGAGAGCAGTCACTTACAGGGCAGGACTCCACAGACTGGTGCTTCGGTGTGAAGGCTGTAATTAGCGACCACGTTTCCAGATCACAGAACATGCCAAGGATGGAGTTACCTCACACTGTGATTAACCTCCAACAAAACGAGGTGGGGGACATAGCTGGGCAGGGGGTGAGGGCAGCTGGGACAAAAAGAGTCTACCAGCAGCCATGGGATGAAATTAGGGTGACCTCACGCCAGCAAACTGGCATCAGAACTTGGATCAATGACAAAAATCACCGAGGCTTTGCAGAACTGAGCTGCCAAGCGCACTGCAATCCTCTTATACTGCAAACGTTGTGGGTATGTTTGGAGAAACCAAACACTACAGGAAAGAGAAAACTGTAATTAACCAGAACACTGCAGTTATTAAAAGGATTTAATTTGGAATTCTCTTTTTCTTCTAAAAGGTGGCATTTTGGCCTCAAAATGCTGGACTTACAGAATAACCTGGCTTCAAATATTGCTCAGCCACACATTTCCTGAAAAGCTACCAGGTCTCCCCTTTCTGGGTCATGCAGGGAAATAAGAACTCAAGGCAGAAAGCTTTACCACTTTGAGCCTTTGAGCTCAGAAGTGATTTGGAGGATCTTGCAGGAGACAAGGGTGGGCCACAGGTGATGAAACACATACCTTGCCTACAGAAAGATCCTGTTGTGTTGCCTTGGACAAGAAACAGGACATGCACTGCCTCTACCAACATTAAACCTTCCTTTGGATCAGATGAAGCCTTCAATCTCCAGTGCTGACACTTATCTCAGCAGCTTTGGCTTTACCTCAAAGGAAAGAAGCTGCAGCTGTGATAGGATACAGCCAGGTCAAAACCTACAAAAAAGGCCTTCTTTTGGGAGTAACAGAACTTCAGGGAGGTTGTGTACTTTGGAAGTCTCCAGCAAATGAAAAGAAATCTTTATGAGAGAAAACAAGAAATGGAACCACGGAAAACAAGGGAGTTTTCTAAGGTTCACTTCATCAAACCTTTCAAATATCAGAAAGCGCTTGTAAGGGATCATTCCTGACTTTGCCTCTTAACATCACCCATGATCAAATCTCAGCAGTTCTGGATTTCAGCAGCACCTTGATAAAAAATGCCTGTTAATGCTGCATCTGAATGTACCCAGCCACGCCACACATGGAGTCAGACACAGGCTGTAAGCTTGTGGGCCTAGAAGGGCAACTGAGAACACCATGAAAAAGTGAAATGGGACCATGCCCATGAGCTGAGTTGCAAAACAGCTGCAGCCAAAGCACAGTGAGAGATGCCCACAGAACAATAAATAACTCAATCATGTAGAAGCAAAGACAATTCATATACAGTTGAAACAGGAGTGGAATGCATGTGAAAGAAATAGGAAAAGAAGAAATCTAGGATGAGAAACCTATAAACTGAAAGCTCTGACTGGGAAGCTAAACACAAAGTATTTATATTGTATATCACTGTATCCTACTCCCCATCTATACACAGCCATCACAGTACCACATTTCAGAGAAGCAGGTTTCAGTGTAGTTGCAGCACACGTACTCCAAGGTCCAACCAGCACCCAGGCTAGAAGTCAGCCCAGATCACCTCTCTTGCCTTGCAGGACACATTACATCGACAACAATCCCAACTAGCTTTTGTGCATAAGTCAGCATCTCTGCCCAGGGAGGTTGCAGGAGCTGAGGGGAATATTTCTGACATTATACAAGAGCCTCACAGCAAATACGTGACTGGAGATTTACAGCTCTCAACAGTGCCCGGCACCATCCAGCTGCAAAGCACAGTATGTGCTCCACAGCTTAATAACATACAAATGTCTTGCCTGCTAGTAGGTCAGGCAGAGAGAGGAGAAAGGGGTGCCGCCTCAAGCCATTATTTCAGTGCTGGCTCCCTTCCAGGAACTAACAGACCTTCAGAAGGCACGGGCAGGCTTGCTTACATCTGCTTCCCTCTGCTGTAGCTGCAAACAGACTTACACACTGATATTTTCCTTCTTTTCTTCTTTTTAATGGGTCTGTACAAGCTTTCAGTAGGTATCCTTAGGGTTCTTTATCTCATCCCTCTCAAAGGAGCTTTGGGAGTGACCACTGCAAATGAGTTTGATGAAGAGGCTTCCATAATTGTTTGTCTTGCTCAGTGGCAGCATCTGGCCTTGTGGTAATGCATCTGTCTACAAAAGCTGTAGAGCCTCTGTTAGCCCCTGCCACCAAAGGAAGTCAGCTACCTGTCTTGTTGATGTACAAACAGGCACACAAAATTCCACCTGGACTGCTCAAAGTCATGACCAAATCCGAGCTCTTGGAGTCAGACCTTCGTCCAAGAGGTGGGATGCAAAAGTTAGCCACAGAAACACAGAGCTTCAGCTACTGTGGTCTTGGGTTCAATCCCTACTAATTATAATGTTTAAATAGTCATTATTCAATTTCCTTCTTTCTCCTGAAATAGTAACTAAAAAGACACCTTCACAATGCTCCTGGTGCTCCGGCGCATGATTAATTCTACAATTACATTTCAGCATTAAAACAATCAATTCAACAAGGATACTGCAAGTCAGCCTCCACGTATAAAAACTCCCCTGTGTCTCCTTACCTAGCAATCCTACCCTTAGCTGTTTCCAAATCCCTGTTCAAACCGTAGCACTGCAATCACTCCTTTCCATCAAAATGAAAGCAGGTATATTTCAGTACTTGCGTTTCACAACTGATTATCTGACAACACAGTATTATTAAAAGGTAGATAAAGGAAAACATGAAGGTAAAGGAAATCATAGAATCAGAGCACGGATTGGGTTGGAAGGGACCTTTCAAGATCATCTAGGTAACAAAACATTCTGAGGACACATCTGGGATTACAAGGCTGGAAGAGGTCAGGCATGGTTTAAGTTCTCAAGTAAGGGTGGAGTTTTCCAAGAGCCAGGGATACGTATCGGGACAACTGTACATTTCCTCATCACCTAAATGAGACAGAGAGGCACAGGACCCTTTTGAAAGCACAGTGTGTTTCAATGGAATGCGAAAAGGATGAGGAGCACAGGTTTAGGAGTCAAAGATCAGGGTGGAGTGGGGTGATCCCAGCTTCACATTCCTCATGATGCCATGGGAAAAAAAAAATAATAGAGCGCTTTAGCTTTGTTCTGGGCTGATCTCATCCTCAGATAAAACAATAGAATCACATATACAAATATTGGCAGTGCTCATCCTTGTTTTTCATTGCAAGCCCAAAGGGCAGGCGGCAGTGAAACTGCAAGCTCTTCTGAGCATGTCTAATCAGCTCTGCCTGCCAGATTTCCAATCTCTGGTGGCCTGTTCTGTTCCCAATTTATACAAGAATGCAGCTTCCAGTATGCGTGGTGCTCTGAGGACAAGCTCCGGTCCTCAGGCCCATCTGAAACAGGAGAAGAACACACACGGAGGGAGAAGGCAAAGAAAGGAGTTTATTAATTGACCCCTCTTGATGTCCCTGCTGGGATCTGTACTCAAAGCCATGGGGCTTGCAGAAAACAGCTCTCCAATGGGTTTAGTTTTCCACTGCGCCTCCTGGAGGCATAATCTTGGAGGCACAGCAGACTAAACCAGGACTCCCCGATGCTCTACAGGTCACTGAAATATGGAGGCTGCTCCAGAGCAGAGAGCAATAACCTCCCTACGCACTCATCAGTCCCACCCAGCTCAGAAAGGAGGAGACAATAGTTCATCATCACCCAGACAGAAGCAATTAGCTCTTGTTCCGTCATCAGAGGTGTTTTCTCAGGCATTTCATTATCAGCAACAACACTGGGCATTTATCTGCATCTTTCAACAACTAAACAATTTCCAAAACAGCAGCATTACACTGTCTCATGTAACTTAACTTTTGACCAAAAAAAAAGCCAGTTGCTGACATTATTCAGGCAGTCTCCTTCTACAGTGAAGGGAAAGAGCAACATATCCAACAGGCAACTGGCTCATTCTGAGCACAGGCTCTGTAATAGCTAACATCATTCAGACCCTGGACATGCCCCCTTCTCGCCACTGTTACAAAGAGATCTGACTGACCAACATAGCCCTAAACTACTAATCTTTAGACGTATAAAATTAGACAAGACTGATCCTCTCCCCTGTAAGACTAACACTGGGATGCAGCAACCTAAACCTAGTAACACTCTTTAATATTCTATGTAATTTGAAAAGAAAACATCTCAACTGGCAGTATCTCAGCTGTCCCACACAATTTTCTGACATACAGACTAATGTCTCATGCATTACTTTAACATCTCAGGAGGGGAAACTTGTGAGAAAGAGGTTAGAGATGATGTTATTTATGCTACTTAAGCAAGTATCTTCTTTATTTCAAGTGCCTAATCATTTTCTTGTGTCTGCTACCTTTGTTCTTACCTTTTAATTGTTCTTCTAGCTCTGCTACACTCATATACACACACACGTGTATATTTGGTCTTGGAAGATATGGAGATGACTATTATAAGGAGTTTAATCTTAAATAATGCCAGGATAGAGAAAAGAAGCAATCTCTTTACACTTCTGTGAGCTAAGAAATAAGTTATTCATGCAAAAGCTGAGAAGTGGGATAATTTGAGGTACTATCAGATGCTGATCAGATTTATGCCAGTGGTTAGTGAGCCTTAACTGCAAACAGACATATCAGTGTTCTTGGAAGTAAGCTGCTGCATGTTTTAAATGGAAGTCACCTCTTCTCTGCGAGTACATTAGTCACATGTAAACTGTTGAACCTAGGGAAATAAAACTTTCCTGATGGTCACAGTAGCTGCCTTATAGAAGACTTTATTACCCTTACATTAGCTTGTAAAATTGCCATTATTACTGAACTCAAAACTAACCACTGGTGTTTCAACTCAGCAGCCTTCTGCAGCAGAATACGACAGGCTGACCATGCACTGTGTTATTCATACCTTCAAAAGCAGAATATAAGGATTACAGGCTGCTTTGGCTCACTGTAGGATGTGCATGAGTTTAAATACCTGTGTATTAGAGTTCCAGAGAGACAGGTTTTTGTTTTCCCCCAAGTATTCTGAGACTAACGGCATTTGGTCTTGAAGTGGATTTATCAAAGCTTTATATTCTAGTGGAAATCTGAGAAAACTAATATCCTCTACACAGCTTTGGCATCTAAGCCCCTCCGTAGACAGAAAAGATGACCCTACAAGAACATACACAGCGAGTCTGAACACTTCAGTTTACCTTGAGCCCCTACACAGAGATCAGCCAGTTACACTAGAGAAGTTGGATACACAACTTCACTGCCTGTTTCCTGGACAGTTTCAGCTGTTTATACAAGCACTAAAATTGCTACTGGGATTATCATCAGATTTCCCGAGTATTACAACCCAGTTTCTTTTAGGAATCCACCTTCAGAATGCATGGTGAAAAGATGATACTGCATAAACAGCTCTACCGCTCTGTAACTTGTGTTACCTATGAGCTTGCTTGGACCTCAAAGAACGTGCCTGAAGAACCCCAGGTTAAGCCAAATTTAGCTTGGTAGAAGTAGGTGGTTTCACTAACAGCAGTGAAGGTTCAATTAACAATCGGGTACAATGAAGTCTGCAGAACCGATAAAACATACACAAACCGTGATCAGAGACTTCGGTTTCTAAACCGTATTGAGGTTGCAAAAACAAATTGACATCAACATATGGGGGAAGTCTGAAGTCGCAGCAAACATTCGCATATGTGAGACACTTTGGCATGCAAGAGTCCCCATTAAATTCAAATATACAATGCACAAGATTAAAGTTATTCAGAGGCATTAGTGTTTGCAAGATCAGACCCTGAGATTTCTCTGTGTAGTAACAGTTACTTTAGGTTTAATCTGTTATTGCATTAATATCTATAAAGAGCATATATAAATACAAATCAGATGGCAGCTGCAGTCTTACTGAAGTAAAACAAAAAGATTGGAAGGCTAGGGCGGAATTAAGATTTCCATGATGGCAATTTCCAATGCCATGTTTTTTGGGATTACCATCCTTCTCAAACTGCAGCTATTTTTATTCCATACACAATATAGACACACACATATATGTATGAGAATGAAAAAGACAAATTCATTTGATAAAGAAGGGAAGGACAATACTGATGAGGGAAATCACTTCCAAATGGACAGATTGCCGTTACACAGGAGCAAGTGATAGTCTTAAGGATGGCAACCCCCCTCAGATTCCTGTGAAAAGCCTGATGTGCTCTACTTAAGAAAATTCACTAGGGAATAATGACCTCTAATTTGTTTTGTCTACAGTGATCTTCATCTGTGCTTCTCTTAATCTCACTCTGAAGATTTCAGGATACTTTTTAACTAGAGACTGACTCATTCTCTAGCTGCCTAGTAGTTAATCTGCTCAGATATTTCCCCAAATAACCATCTGCTCTACCTTGTATTTGTTTCACTCTTTGACTATCTTGGTTCTTGGTCTACCCTGCTGGCTTATTCAGCACTCTTTAAATTTCTCCTCTGGCCTTATGTCTGGTTGCTTATGTTTTGGAGAGACAATAGAGGTGATACAGACCATTATTCATGAGAAGCTTCAAGTGTAACGTGAGAAACATCTCATCTCCTGACCCCTGTTAGCATAAGAATTGCTGATAAAATTCTGGACTGAAAGAGAAGAATCTTCTGGGAAAAATATAGGCAAAAGTTTCACTTGAGAGATGTATTTTGCAACGAGGATGCAGGTTAATTCTCTGCCCAAGGACCAGTTCTAATTCCTAGTGCCGTTACTGGGAATCTAGAGAGGTAGTGTGGGGAGACCTTGCTTGTGATATTTTAAAAGGAGAATATTCTTTACATGCCTGCAGCTCTGTGGTTTTTATGCCTATTTCTCTGTGTACTTGCATTTTTTTTATTCAAGGATCATGAAGTGATTTGAAAAACTTCAGTGAATTAAGCCTCACAACACTTCTGAAGGGGAAGGAATTATAGTTCCATTTGATTCTACATCTTGATCACCTATACTAAAGATTGACAAGATCTCCTTGGATCAGGCATCATCAAGTTACCAAATTTTAGCCAGTTTCAACTGCTCAGAATGAGTTCTCAGTGCATTAGATCTTACCGGCCTTCTCCAGCAGACTTGATTCAGCACAAACTAAACCAATACTGCTTTAAAGGAAAAAGTATTAAATAAATGGCAAACAGCAAACCAAATGGGCAATTAATATTCTTGGATGGATTAAAGGAAAAATCTACATGTACATACTCAAACTATTCCAAAATAAAATCTAAACATACTGAGAAATGTTTATAGATGTTCAAACCACTAATGGCATGCAAGAGGCTTATCTTTCAAATACCATAGGTCAGTGAAAAGGAATATGTGAATTTCCAAATGTTCCTTGCTTGGCTGATCCACCAATACGATAACTAATACATACTTAAACTCCTCAATGTACTCCCTGAAATTAAAACAACCAGATAGCACAGAAAGAGCTAAATAACCATTATCAATGGATTTCAGATAAAAATCAAGAAATAATTTCAGAAAGATCACCCAACACAATCAAATGAAATAGCTTTGGAAATGGGTCAGGGAAGTGCGAGCTGGCAACCAATTACGTTTCATATGCAGAGGCAGCTCAGTAAGAAAAAGTCACCCCAGATTAAAAGCTCGACAAAGTTGGTCCAAGCTACACTCCTCACTGATTGATGGACAAAAAACCTTGTGTAAACTAACAACTTCTGCTTATCAATAATGTTGATGACAGAGTGGATGTTTGTTCAGAGACTGGGTTTGGGAAGAGACTGCCCCTCTTCTCTCCTTGTTTTGGGAAATCAGAAGTGGCAATATGTCCCCAAAAATGACAGCACCGGAGGCAGGATTGCTGGGCATCCTTAAGTTTTCAGCACAAATCCGAAACATAGCCACATATTAGCTATAAAGGAGAAAATTAACTCTTTCCCAGTCAAAACCAGCACAATATGTTTTCAAGTCACCAGCAGTTTAAAGGCATTTAGGGTCCTAAAAATCATGCTAGGGACCTGTTCTGCGACACTGAAACACTAAATTCCTGTTTATTTCGGGACAAGTCTTTCCTTTGTATTTGCTTTCATGTATCCCTGTCATTATCAAGTGAATACCTTCCAAATTCTGTCCCTTTAGCACTGTTTTGTTTAAAATAGGAAGTCCAAGGCTCTTGTAAATGCCACTTGGCTCTCAGCAAACTCCTAGAAGACTACAGCATGGAAAAGAAACGAAGGCAACCCATCAGGGAATCAATGTGTTGCCTGCATGGCAACACTTTGCAGGTTTAACGTATGGAAATGCAGAAACACTTACGCTTTCCTTTATAAATGGTGGTATCATGCAGAGGCTCCAACTAAATTAGGGTGCCTCAGTGCTACTGACACATTCGCTCTGCAATCCAGGTTCTTAGTATCAAGCATTACTCATTCCACCACATAAGCATGTGAATTAGGAGCACTGGAAAAGCAGTCTCACAAATCAGTTCAAGGGAGGGCATTTCAAAACAAGGTAACTGAAAGCATGGGTCAAGGTTAGCAGAGAATTCACACACATGAAGCTGGAGAGGAAAAATACTTCTCTCTGGGCATCTCTTCCTGTTCATCTTGTTTTGGTGCTGGCTGGCCCAGCTGCCTCTCCTGCTCTCCCCTCTCCTGGGCGGAACCCTGCAGTTCTTTGACTTCCTTTCATATTTGCAGCTATGTCATTTCTGGCTGACCCTTCCCAAACCTCAGATGTTTTTATCTTGGAGATGCAGGTGCATTATGCGTGCTTATCAAGAGACCAGCCTGGAGCTGGGCTAGTCTTCAGGTTTAGAAGGTCTTTAGCAACTTTTTGGCTCTGAGAAGCTGGAAAACCAGGAAGAAAGATGGGAGCCATCTTCCCCATAATGTTAGCTTGTATTTTCCTTTCCCCATAATGTTAGCTTCTATTTTGCTTCCTCCCCCCACATACACCCAGAAAGATAACACCACACTTTCTTCTGGCTATAGAGCTGTTACTGTCTTGGATGTTGCTTACCATTATCACCAGTTACTGGAAATCATGTACAAAATTGTCCTGTCTCCACTTCCTGCTCCTCTCTTCACTCCACACAGTCTCTTCTAAAAAGAGCACAAATAACTATCATTAAAGATGAAGCTTGCGGGTTGTGAAGCTTCGGCTGCTTTAAAAATCAGACAGATCAAGTCAGCTCAGCCCAAATTAAACCACGGAACCACAGGAGATGGCCAGGCCACCACGGGCTTTCACAGAGAGGAGCCCAAGCCACACATCTGCACTACAATTTGAATCCTCAGTTTAATTTGAGGTTGCTCTGATTTACATTATGTGGTTAAGCCTCTTCTCCCACATGGAATTTGACTGCTCTATGGGTGCTGCTTTGGGAGTTTTATGGGAGCTACCAGGCTACATTTTGGTTAATGGGTGAGAAACCCCTCATATTTAGGATTCCCACAGGATGTTCCTCATCCTTCCTGCTTCCCAGCACGTCAGAAATACCTACCATCTTAACAGCAGCTTCTAAAGCATCACAGCAACCCACTCTGCTTGTGCAGGACTGGTCACCAGTGCCATACAAGAACCTCAGCTGGCAACCCCATACACACCAGAAGGCAGATCATGCACAGACCCTTGAGATGTCATATATAAACCTAGAACACCTTCATTTCATAAATGCCCTTTCTTAATGTTACTAAAGCTTACTCATTTAAACACGGCATCATCCATACTACACTCAGAAGCCTACCAATACAGTGCAAAACCACTACTTCCAGCTTCTTTGAAGGGGCTGGAACAACATAAATGAGTCCTAAACATCTTGGATTTTCTGAGGAGAAATATTTCCATGAACAAATGAAGAAAACAGACTCCCAGGGCCCCTCATAAATTCCGGCACAGAAAGGCATGTGCTTCCATTGAGTACATTTCAGAACAATATTTCCTGAGGCATTTCTGAATGGTATTGATTTACATGCAAAAGATTATGTCTGCAGCCATGAAAAAGGGACTGGACAACAAAGGTGAAAGAACAATGTATCAAATAACAAATGTAGACCTTTTTTCTTCAAATTAATTAGAAGAAACCAGGTCTGATTCCCTTTGATACCAGTAGGACACCATTCACTGCTCGGGAGTTAATCCTGATTTAGTGCAGCAAATCAGAGCGATATGCGCTCAGCATATGAGCCATTCTAAGTTGCACTCAGACAGAGACTTCAGCACAACGCTCTCTACATCTGCAACAAACTTGGATCAAATTTTTCTAATCACCTACCTCTTTTCAATCCATTATGTTGACCATTAAGATAATCATATGAATTTGTAAGTCTGAGATGGGGGAACCATGTGAGCCTTCATGGTTGTGTTTCTATGGAAACAATTCCCCTGGCATCCTTGGTCCACATTCGGTATTCCTGTCTGTTCGCCTCATTCACACTCAAAATCCCCATTTTCCAAACACTCATTTCAGGAGGGTATGTTTTCCTCTTTTTCCTATTCATTCATGAATCTGGATATCAAAGGGATGATGAGGGATGTGGCGGGTTGCTGTGTCCAGCTCCTAACCCTGAGATATCAGGATGAAGGCAACAGAGCAGCACAGTCTCCACAGGTGACTCCCTTCTAGTGCTTTTGCTTTTTTGGTGCAACTGGAAAGACTGCAAATTAGTCCTATTTATGTTTTAGAGCTTTGGACACTTTCATCCTCAGTGAAGATCACATATAAATTAAAATGGAAACTGATATCTGTAGCAACTTCCATCCAGAAGCTACCGAGCTTCCATCCTCTGCTCCTGGCAACATCATCTATCTCTTAAAAGCAATCACTTATGTGAAAGGTGTGAGCTCCTGAACTCCACGTGCAGCCAAGTCCCACTGCACTTCAGCCCTGGGACAGAGTAACTCCCTCTCCAGCTGGAACAAGGAGCATGCAATGGAGCCAGAAATTAACTTCACTGTTAAAATTTGGCCATAATGCTTCAATTAACACTCCATCCTTACGAAAAGTACCACATCCCAAGCAACAGGGCCTCCATCACTTCCCTTCTGAGACTATTTCACAGCACAATGAGCTTCACACTTAATTTTCCTAAGAGTCAGCCTACGGTTTTAATTGCTCAGCCTCACTGTAATTCAATCCCCATGGACCATCGGGAACAATCCGCTCCTTGTGTCTGCAAAGTGGCCACCATCTTGATCAACTCAGCAAGGACAGAACTAAGGGTTTCTAAGGCTGAAAACACGAGCTGCTACACCCTGCTCCAACTAGCTGCACTCACTAATTGGGGTATTTATGGACTGCTCCTCTGTGCAAATGGTGCACAGAAGGAGGCACGTCATATACATTCAGTAGTGGATTACACCTGCAGCTTCTCATGGCAATGTCCCTCCATTTTCTGGGACTATATTAGACTCCCTGTATTACTGTGAGAGCATGTGAATCAAAATTTAACAGAGGATCCTTTCAGTCCATCTTTTTGCCAATATTGAGCTCACGCATTAAACTCAATTTTAAGCTTTCTAGTACCAGCTCTGCTCATTACCGCTCTTGCCCCAGAACAGCATCAGCAAAGGCAGAGGTTCTACAGAAGGCAGATGTCCAAATATCTTCTGCATTTAAGCACTCTGTACTCTGAATATACCAGGAATTAACTTGCAGGATTTAAACCACCAAACTACTGATTCCACTCCTGCTGTTGCCTGTTTTAAAAAGCACCAGGCCACATTTTTAGACAGTCTAATTTGGCACAAATCCCTCTGCTCCATTGTTTTCACTGGAACTGTGGTCAGTTACACCAGAGGAGGATATTGCTCTAAAAAGACTTTGCTTTTAAACAAATACACAAACAAAACCAGGTTTAGACAAGAGTGGGGATTTTGAAGCTGCATTCCTGTCTCCAGAAACTTCCAATGAGTTGCAGTAGTCTTGACTTCACCAAGCCACAAATTTGTAATGCCTTTAATCTTCCCATGTAAGTCAGTTCCTCTATTCCCTTAATTGATTTTGTTGCTCTTCTCTGAATTGTGTCCAATTTACCACACAGTACAGACTACATTGCATCCGAAAGGCCAGAAGTATGGTGTACAGAAGCTCGTTTTCAGATTCTATGACCTCAATTCTTGGGAAGATTTCAGAGACCAGACACCAGGCTGTAAATGAAGAATGTGTGCCTGTATAACTGGGTAATTTAAATGCATTTTCTGTGAATAAATCTACTTGGTACTTTCTTGATCTGTACAATCTTCTGCCATAGGGGCCTAACATAAAAATACTTCAAAGGCTCTAACAAATTCCCTCAAGATGTGATCTTCAGTGTTTCGAAAGCTGAAAGACATAGACAAGGTTTATAGTGATCATGATGTATTTTCAAGGTAACACTCTTCAGCAACTCCTGTTCACCCATTTATTGTAAGCAAAATTCTATCACCTCTCTCTATATCTATCTTTTTAACTTATTGACTGTCTTAAGAACAATGCAAAGACAAAGTGAATTCGACTTTTGGTTAGGGTTTATTATACCTCATTATCTTTAAATGAAGCACAGCAATGCTTCCTTCCTTCAAATGCCTACTCCGACAGTTCCAAATGGAAATCCTCTAGTCACAGACCCTCACCACTTCCCTTGCCTCTTGCAGCACTAAGAAAGTTTAGATTTGGATTCAAGTTTCAGCCCCTATCTCTCTCTCTCCATGTTGAGCTGAAACAAGACCCTGCATAGTGAGACTTCAGTGAAAAGCTGTTTTTATGCTACACCTCAGTCCCATCTCTGATATTAATTACACAGGTTGAGTTTTAAGCATAAAGATATAAAGTGGTGCTTTTGGCTGCAACCAAGACTCCTCACATACTCCAACTAGTTTCATAACAAACTCTCCTAGACTGTGGCATATTTAATGAGAATGCAGATGATCAATTGCAGCCTGCCTTGCATGGTTAACTCAATCAACAGACTACTAATGACTCCAGCATGTTACAGCTTTTTTGGCTAATGAGAACCGTATTGACCAGATTTTTCCCGTTCTCACAGGATCAAAAGCCAACATGGAATGAGTTCTGGTACAACTGTAACACTAGCCTGCAAGCAAAACACTGACCAGCAATGGCAGGACACAGCCTTAGTGTCGTTGGGGAGAAAAACATCTCTCAGACTTGTGGGCCAGCCTTTTCTGAGCCTTTCCATAGTGTGCATCTGTTTGGTGTAACCAAAACCCCGTGACGGAGAGCTGCAGCAGAGCTTCCACCTTGGTGCATGGCATTTTGAGTCAGAAAAGCCTTTTGTTCCCAGCACCCTGGCTGCACAACCTCCTGTCCCGCCACTCTTCCTCACCACATTCTGCTGCAGGGCAATTTGGAGCAGGTGAGAAGTAAATTCACTCTGCTTCCTCTTTTTTCACTTCTTTGCTGCCTGTTGCTGCAATTTGCCCTCACCTCCATTTCTTCTTCCCTCCTCCTTCAAACAGAAGTCACTTGACCATGGAAAATCTAGCAGCTGACCATGCTCTTAGTGAAGAGCAGGATTTACTGCAGAGCTTGAGGACTGAGATGGGAAACAGTTCATCAGGTGTCATCTTGCCTGATACCAACCACACTGTTAAACAAAGATTTGCTCCCACAGAAAGCAATGGAAACAGCCATCTTTGGACTAGGTCTTTGTTCCCTTAGAAAATAACCTCAGTTCCCAGTACTGTCTGATGTCTAAAATGACCAATTTCTGAAATAGATTTTCCATCCTGCACCCTGGAGAAAATGCTGCCGTCTGACCAATTTCTCTCCACCAAGAGACCCTGATTCCATTTTCAGTTACACTATCATTTTGCTGGGTGACAAGTCACTTCCTTTCCCCAGTCCTTCACTTCTCTCTATCAAACAGGGATAACACCGAATGTTTTGTCCTCTAGGAATTAAAACTGCTATAGGTATTGGTTTGCTTTTGTTCAGCTTCACACTGCACCACCTGAGAGCCATGCATTCTGCCATCCCTGGCTGCAACCAGACCAAAGCAAAAGGGAAAAACACACTGGGTAAAAAGGGGAGAGAGAATGAACAATTAGGACTTGTGAAGCAACTGGAAAGCATCAAATCTCCAAAGCTTCTTTTCAGACTAAGCTAATTTGCTAGTATCATTTTGAACAAAAATCATGTAGAATGCACACAGTTCACCAACAGGAACTGTGTTCCTTGCTCTTTAAAAGGTGCTCCCTAAACACCTCTCTCCACTTTAAAAGGCTTAAATATTAAATATCATTCAGCCAAGTCATAGTGGGGGTCCACACTTTACCTCATTCCTCTCTTAACAATGTCCTCAGGCCAGCCGCCAGGAATTCAGACACTTAATAACTTCCCTGGGCTGAGAACTCTTCACCTCGGGCACGCTCTGCTCTTATCTGCAGTGGGAAATGTTCCCATTCATTTCATGGTCCACTCTGACCACAGCACTCCTTGCTTCACTGACTTTTCCCCTGCATTATTCTTCAGGTTTAAACTTCCCAGCCTCACCTACAAGCCCGTGCACACCCTTATTCCAGTTGCTTCCTCCTCCCCCCTCTTAATTTAAGCTTAGGTTTCACCCTACAGTATCGAAACTCTGTCCCCTCCTCCTTCCCATGTCTTCTCCTGTACCACCATTCCCTTCCTTGCGAAGGCTGATCCACAGAGCTCGCTGCCAGCATGGTTTAAGGAAAGTCCAAGTCGTTCCAGGCTTCATTCTCCTGGGCATCAAGAAGCCAGTTCTTGAAATATATGACTGGCAGCTCCTGCGTGTGGCTGCACTCTAAAGTAAATTAGTTAGAGTAAAAATAACTTTGCTACTGCTCTTGCTTTTCTGTTGTAAATGGAACAGGGCAGTAGCACAGCCGGTTTTTGTACTTCAGGACTCCTTCTTCAGATTGCTTTTAAGTTCATTAAGAACCAGCTTCAGAAGCAAATGGTAGCATTTGATTTATTGGTACGGGAAAAAAGGATGAAGTAAGCAATAAATCTAGTAACAGCAGAGTTACTCCTGCTCACTACAACCGAGTCCCAAGGAGCACCTAGATTCCAGTCCAGGATTAGCACATATGGCTGATGTCTGTGGCAAAACCTTCCCTTCCTGCTTGCCTCAGTTTCCTTGCTCACAGTAAGATGATGCTAACTGTGAAGCTGAATTGCATTACCTTTGCCAGACATATAAATAGGAAATCATTTACTCACAAGTGGACTCACTGTCCATGGACATGGTGTTATCAAGCAACACACCTGTATATCTCTCTAGGATACATAGAAAAGAACCGAAGTGGAGGCATTCAGCTAGTCCTGCAGTTATGACACTGCCTTAGCCCATGAGCTGTTTTGTTCTGTTACAGACTCCCTGTGTGAGGCTGGGCAAATCATCAAATCTTTCCCCATCTGTACAACAGAAAACCAATCCATCCTTCCGTATTTGCTTCGTTGTCCAAGGGCTACTGGCATTCCAAGCTCACAGTGCCAGAAAGTGACTCTTTCTGGGTATGCTTACAAAACTGAACTGACAGAGCCTCAAGATTCAGCTGCTGCACTACAAACACAAATTATGGGCTACCAATACATTAATATTGGACAGACCCAGGCTTAGTGGCAGAAAAGAAGGAAACTGCTTACCACAAATGGATTATTTGTGAGTTCTGAAGCAAATATGAGAAAATTAATGAATTTTCTGCCTGATTTTTTTGTCCCTTTTTTTTTTTTTTGTTTCCTTCCAAGAGTGGAGAAGAATGACTAGAAGGTTCTCTGGACAAATCAATGAAACTAACACCCAACAAATGACCTTTCCTCAGTGTCTTATAAGTACCTGTCAACTTCAGGAGTGCCACCACAATCGAATGGAGAGATTTAAAGCCAGACTATTCATTAGAGAACAAACTATTATCCTAGAGACTTAAATGAATTGGCTAGTGGCCAGCCTTCCTTACTGTTTAGGTACCACTAGTAAAATGGAAAGTGCCTGCCATTTTGTTTGCACAAAAGCACAGAAGAGAACAAAGTCTTTTAAGAGGAACGAGAACCGGGCTGTTCAACTGATGATGGTCTGACATCTTCACAAGATGGTATGAAGGGGAAGCAGATACACAGCATAATCAGGGAATCACCCAAACAAGCAGAAGTCTGTAAACACCAGGTATAGCCTCTATTTTATGGCATCACTAACAATCAACCAACTAAGCACATCATAATGAATGCATTCATGAAATAAAGAGGCTGGGAGGGTGTCTCAATAACTCCAATTTTCTTTAATACAGTAGATACTACAGACTTCTCATATGCAGTTCTGAATTAGAAGCCAAAATATTACCTTCTCTGATATAGCTCACATTTGCATTAAATGCTAACATTTCAAAGTAGGAGTTACAAACCTCACCATTAATCATCTGGTTTGTATCAAGTGACACATCACCTTTAGCTCTCCCTAGCCTTTTCTCAGGATAACCTTCTTCTCAAGTTCCCCTTCATTTTATATGATTTAGATTGTAATTTACAGTAACTAGGACAAAATGAAAGGGACTAACATGAGCTCTGTTATACAACATCCCACATATCTGTACACTGCAATCAAGAATAGCACTTCAGCTCTTTACCCTGCGATAGTACAAGTATCACCATACCAGGCAAGAAGATCTCAGCAAGAGAGCATTTGTGCAAAGCAATCTCCCTGATTCACTGGTATCTGTGATGACGATCAACTTCATCAGGTCATTTGACTCTCATGTAGAGAAATAGTAACCAAAATCCTCAGGCACTTGGATGGCTCCGGAGCTCCATGTCTTCAAAAACATTTTCTTGGGTGAGATAACCTCCTTCTACAGAGGGCGAGTTTTGAAAGATGGAGACCATCCTATTCATCACTGTATCTCTCTACAGACCTTATCCAGATCCTCAACACCACCACTATACAAATCTGCTAAAATATGACCACGATGTTCTTGCTACTATGCATCCAAGTGGCTCAATTTTGCATTAAAACCTTTCCATACCCCATTTCTTTGCCAGTGACACACAAATTGCTGTAAGGTAGCTTGATGTTTCTGCTGCCCTCTTCCTCTCCCACACACTGCAGTATTTTGCAGATCACAAAGCAAATGACACTTTCCATGCTCTGTTCCTAATGTCTTGGAGGTGTGTGTGCTTCAAGTCCTGCCCTCCACGCTTAAAGTGGCTGGCTTTCCTGCATTTGGGTTGCGTTATTCCAGCATAGGTGCTATGCACTTCAGTTGGCTGGGAATAGGCACTTATGTCAATAAGGTCTCTGACAGATGCCATCTTCCTCTTTGTTTTCCAAGAGGTTTCTGCCATGTTCCTTCCACTCCTATTTACTCATCAGTCCGTTTGAAAACTTACTGTTCTCCAGCACTTAAGAGGAAGCTTGTGGTTACTTGTGGCTTTCGCAAAGGAAGGGTGCATTTCAGATGACACACAGTAAAACAGTCTGACCGTGTGTAAAAAGAAGATTATCGCTCATAGCCCATGGTTCCAAGTAGTCCAGCTCTGCCACAGATAAGGCAGGCTGAGGAGGCTTAGGATGCAAATTGAGCACTTTTCCTTCAAAACCTACCCAGCTGCTGAAGATGCAAAAGGCAGTTTTAGGATTAACTTTATGGTGCAATTTGTTTCCATCAAACTTTGCTTCTGATGATTTTGCTGAGTGGGTCCAGAATCTGTTACAGTAAAACAGGTCGAAGTGGATATGGAAAAAGATATTTCCATTCTTCAAAGGCAGAAAAACAATTTTTCCTCTTTTCTGACTGGATACAGTTCAACAAGATTACAGCTGGTATGATTGCTTTCCGCAGCTGAGTGTTTGACCTGTAATGCTGTAAAGATATAACTAACCCTTCTTATATTGTCTGTCAAAATTTTTCCCCTACATGCTTTCTGGTTTTCTTAGTCTACTTTATAAGGAAAATTTGCATATGAAGATTGCTTGGCCTATTTCATGATCAGACAGAACAGATTGTACTAAATAAATAGAACTACAGTTCAGAATTACACCTGGTCATCTTACTCACCAAAGAGAGTGTGCCTTGAAAACAAACAGGGTGAGGAAAGGACACAAAAGGAAAGATCATATCTCTTCCTTGTGTCCAAAAAGCTTTGAGAGCCCTTAAGCAGCCTGTTCATTGAAAGATGCCAAACAGCAGCAACAACACACATTCACCACTTCCAAAACTGAATCCATACTGCAAGAGCACAAATGGGGAGGCAGCAAATCAACCAGTCCAATCTGCCCTCCGACAGGAGACAGCACCATGTCCTGAAGCTACCACGACATGATGCACAACAGTACCACATTACAGAGCTGCCTTCCTTACACATGGACTTTTGAAGCAGAGGGAAATGTTTGTGCTGAAGCCCAACCCAGTGTGAACGTGTTGACAAAGCTCAGAGGAAACAGCTATCCCACATAGAGACTTTTTACTCCCCCTGCAACAAAGAAGGAGGAAAAGAGTGTAGGCCCTGAGAGGTTCCCAGTGCTGCTGCTTTGTGTAACTAGCAGCTTTCAGAGAAGTACCACTGCAAGCACAGAAAGGTAAATTAACTCTCTCATGTCCACATATAAAGTTCAACATTAGCCTTACACTTCGCACCAGATGCAGCATGTGCTTTGGGCAGTCCCAAAAGTACAGATTGCCAAGAGCTGAGAGGAGATTTAAACCCCACTTTTACAGTTTTTCCCTCAGCATGGGACACTTGCCACTGCCCAGTGACAAGGCTACAAGGCAAGGACCTGGGGTTACAACCCTTGCTGCTTATTGCTGCCATCACTGCTGCAATACAGAGCAGCTGCACATCACATCCTAATGTGCCACAAAAACCCATCCTACTCAAAGTGAAGGTCTCCAAGCATCCAGGTCCACATCAGCCCAGGGAGATTCATCCCGGCTTTCCCCATCATCAGGGAATAATCCCTCCCTTTCCTCAAAAGGCCTTTGTTCACATACAGAGCAGCCTCAGCACGGCCAGCTAAGAGCTGATGGGAGCTCAAAACCACATGGCAGACACTGGCATTGCCTTGTGATTTTTGGTGGTGAGCAGTTGATGACAAAGATCTTGGCACATGATGGACCAAGTTAATGCAGTTAGGCACAGAACAGGTCCTGTGCAACTCCTTACTTGCCACTCTAAGCTAAACTTTCCCTGTTTACTTTTTAATTTAATCTATTCTTTTGATCTCTCTTCCTCTCCTTTCTCTTGTCTCCCTGAGTTTGCTGACACAGTAGAAGCATGACAAGCTCAGACAGGCTAACCTACTTTTTTCTTTCTCTCTTGTACATGTTAACGCTCCCGCTCTTCTACCTAGCATATGAAAGCATATTGCAAATATCATTATAATGATACTTCCAGTCCCCCTGTGAAGTAATTCCCCCAATTGACAGGTGAAGAATCTCAGAGACGCACTGAGCTCCTCAATTACTTGCCCCTCCAGCCTACAGAGGAAGCCAGCAACACAAGTGGAAATGAAACCCGACAGACTTCTGTTTTTCTTGGTCCCAATCTATATAAAATTATTATAACTCTACCCATCACAGGTCTGTCAAATACCTGCATTTCTAAATCCAGTAGTAATGGCAAAACTTTAGATATCCATTACACGGACTTACACGGAACACACATCACCATGCCCTGTGTGCCTTCAGTCTTTACTGCTGCCTGCTAGTTCAGTTTCATGGGGTCCATGCTGCCTCTAAAGCTCAATGTGTTAATAGGAAGAGGCTGCAGCTACCTGCTTTTGGCAGCCTAAAGACTGTATACTGAATGGAATAATTTGCTTACATGTTAAGCCATGAGATGTGCTCCATTTTTTCCACTTTCAGCCTGAACTTCCCCATGCTCTGGACTCGGTTCCCTGCATGTGCTCATGTTTGGGAGATTCAGCTGGACTTGGCCAAGTTCAAACCAGTGCCTAACTGAATTTCATCGTAAGCACAAATATTACTCAGCCATGCTGTTTTCCCTCTATGTGTGGAATAATTCAGTGCTAAGCCACAAGCTTGATTTTACAGAGATTAGATTTCGAGTTATGACACTGAGTAAAATCCAATATCCATCACTCCCTCCGGGGTACTGAACAATCTTCAACGTTTACAAACCCCAACTTCCAAAAGCAAGTACGCTCTCAAAATTAGTCTCAAATTACTTGAATTCAGATATTGACACCCTTGGGGTTAATACTCTCAGAGATCTCTGCAGCAAATCATGCCTTTATTTTATGAAAGCTGAAATTAGCACCTTATCTTGAAGCTCAGCCTGAAAGGCAAAACGTACAACCACTACTAGAGGCGAATGATACTATCAAAAGTGGAATATGGACAGAGCATACAACATAGCAGAGCACTCAAAAAAATTGAAATCATATTAATTTTTGAGGTAAGCTACTTGAGTACCATTTAAATCCCTGTATAGACTTTTTACTTCACAACCAAAGTGGCTTTAATGAGGTTGCACTAAATTTAGTTTGGAAGCAAATCAAGTTTAAATGAAAGGAAAACACTTTCACCATGAACAAGAGTGACCACAAAGGAGTTCAGTGCAGTTTAACTAATGCATTTTATGCATGCATCATTAGTTTAATATAAATTAACTTCTGACTGTTCCAGTGCAGACAAACCTACCGTTCTTTACATCTAACGTGTAATAATACTCCCTTTGTCTTGTCAGTTCAAACAGTGAGCTCTCTGGAGCACTTGTGTTAAACACACAAGTCATACTACACTTAGGCCAGGATCTCTTGGGATACAGATCCACACAGCTCCTTCACGTAAGCAGTAAGTATCTTCTTTGGACTACCCTTGTGAGTCAAGCTACTCGCACACATACCTGCAGCATCAGACATGACAAATGAAAACCTTAAGCTGCCTAGCACCACAAGCAACACATTCTCACATATGCACTACTAACATCAATAGTTCCATCCATGATCTCCCGCTCCAAAATGCCAGGGTGGACCCTTGTGTGAGTATTGGAGTTCTAATGTTTAATTATCTTGAACACAGTGATATCCACACCAAGCTAGAAAGAAATCAATTCTCCCTTTGCTCTCAGCTATAAATGCATGTATTCCATAATCAGCCTAACAGACATATGGGATTGTACATCTGGGAAGCATATGAGAGGCCTTCTCATATATAAAATTATGTTGCAAAGCATCTCTCACTGACACAACTTTAGGTACTTTTCCTTCATTTGCGCGCTGGAAAATTTGACTGATGTTTTTGGTTTATAAGATATTAGACAATAATCACCAAGTTGCATTTCTGGAATACTTTTCACTCCTAAAATCTCCCACTACACCTTATGCATCTTATCTGCAGTATTTCTTTGATATGCTGGTCCTCTCTGTTTCTGCCATTAGCCCTGGGAGTCACTTCTGACAAGAGGCTGCCTCTGGTTAAACTGGGCACACAAATACCATTCTAGGACAGATATTAAAGGGTGAAATATCACAACAGCTCTAGAACAGCAAGCAGACATGAAGCAAATTAAATGGATTTAGACATGGCTTTAGTGCTGATGGCTCTGAGGAGTTTCTAGAACCAGAGGAGGAGAATTCCTACTGCAAAGCAGCTCCGCAGGAAGGCACTGCCAACACCAGTGGCTCAGAGAAGACAGCAAGCAGAGCTGCAACGCTGCCTGGTGACAGACTCCAAAATGATGCCAGCACAGCACAGGCTCATAGTGAACCAAAAAACATAGTCATCTTCCCACCCAACATCTGATTTTCTTTTCTATTCCACTGGCGACAAACCAGTATGGATCAGGCACCCTGGGCAATTAAGAAATCAGACCCCAAGGTATTGTCCTTAATCACAGGGTGGCTGCACCATAATGCAGTTAAGCACCTGTATTTCTCCCTTTCTCTCTCACTTCAATCTCGGAGGCCCAAAAAATTATTTATAGGAGCACAGGGTCTTTTCTGTGCTGGAACTGCCTTTCTTTACCTCCCTCCCTCCCTCTGTTTTAGGAGAGTGGTGATCCAATGAAAAGACCAGATCTTGTTCTATTTTATTGCTATTAGGGGCAAAGTAAAAAGAGTGAGACCTATAAACACAAAGATGCCAAGATACAAGGAGACTACATGCTTGAATGCCCAGCCCTGGCTGCTTTGTTGCATGAGTAACAACCAGCACGTTGGTGGAGGTCATATATATATGTTTGCCACAGTGCAGAAAGGGGAGATGCGAAAAGATGCACTTTATGCCAAAGGACCATTTCATTTCCTATGGCACAGCATCCCTCTGCCCCTTGCACAAATCATAAACCTTCTTTATATTCACAGTTCTCCTTTGAATCAATACCTCCTGTTCCACTTCTTCTTGTCTCTACAGCAGTAGGTGATACAAAAATGCCTCTGACTGATTCAGTGCAGAAAAAATTTGGGGGAAGAGAAACATTTACGGCTGTGTGACATGGACCCACTTAGAACCCAAATCACATGGCAAGTAAAAGATTTAATTATAAGCTTTGAATTGAAGCCAGACCGGTTTAAGTTTCACTACTTTCAGCCATCCCAGGCTAATTTAGTGCTTTCTGTGGCAGCAGCTCCCAGCAAATCACCTGGAAATCTCATACACTTCGACTCCAGAGCACTCTGCATTCCTCTGAAGCTTGACCTACCCAGCTGGCCTCACTGCCCTGACCCACAGCAGTAACCCCAGGCCAGGTACTCCTGCATCAAATGGTCTGAAGTATGAGCCCTAAATTTCCAAGGAAGGCAGTAACTCTGCTTTATGTGAAGCTTATGTTCTGATACAGCTCCTTAAAGCTGCCTCTCCTTTGCAGGAGAACAAAAGAAACTCAAACCTGAACACCAAACTTTGGTCTGAATTGCAGAGTCCAAACAGTCAGTCTACAAAATCATTCAGTATCATCATATTGGAGAGCCAGAGTTCTCCTCTTGGTGCTTCCAGTTTCAGAGGACTCATTGGCCATCGTTCACAAATCCAAGGTGGGAAGAGGTGGGTGTGTAAAACACTGCACAGTGTATCCCAGTGCTTGCATGCATCCCGAGGACGTGGTACTAAGTCCAGGGGTTTCCAACAGATTTCTCCACAACCCACTGAGTACACAGTGCTCAGCCTTTCTGTATGGGAAACTGGAAGCAAAATGTTTGCCCTGAAGAAATCCTATGCTACTGATGAACTACATGGGGGAGGAGAGAAAGACTTCAGCTACACAGGCAGGTCACGAGAGTATACCCCACTTATTTCAATAGAATAATGAAAGGGGTCCAGTGCTTAAGCTTAGTATTTGTAATATTTGTGCTTACACATCATTTCAGTTGCAAATTATTCTCTATAAAAACCAAAGAGGAACGAATATGCAATGCAATGCAAAAAAAAAATACACCAAAAAAAAAGGAAATCCATCAGCCCCACCACTGTTATGGCCCAAAATGAACTTTCAGCATAAAACCTAAGCCTTTGTCTATCCACATTCCACTACACAAATTTCAATAGACTAAAGCAACTGTGCTCAGATCCAGAACACTTCTAGGCCATCAAGGTGAGACTTCATTCTGGTTCATAAACTATGATGTCACTGTAAATGCTTTAGAAGCCTAGCAAAATTGTAATACGCACGCCAGTATGTGTGACCAAAGGGATTACTCCAGAATGGCTCACCTGATTAGTTATACAAATGCCTTTCCCCCCCACCACCCTTTTTTTCCCCTCTTAATCCAAGACCATGCAGAATGCCAAATGAGAGTATGGAGCAGGGGATGTAGTGGAATGTCTGAAGGCTACAGGCTTGGGATTTATATTCCATGTTGAATTCATTGTTCTCTCTCCTACCCCCGCTGCCCTCTAAAATATGCTGCAGCCATGACAGAAATAAATTAGCCTGAGGTACAGGTCACACCTTCAAGGGCAGTAAGCATTCTGGGTAAAATCAATAGAGAAGATGGGAGTCTCTAACAGCTGAAGCAGAAAGAATGACGCTTTGATAGCTTTACATATACCCAAACAAAGGCACTTTGGAGAAACCCTGGTCCCTGCTGCCTTGTGAACACAAAGCTCATTTCTTCAACCACCTGAACCCCAACAGCAACACAGAGGCGATTCAGAAAGGCACCCATTTCTTTGGGGAATTTGCATAGTGATGCAGAAAATCCTATTTCTTTGCATGTCTGCCTAGGAAGGAAGGGGATCCAAATGCTGAATTCTGGCCCAGGTTGCAACCCCCAGCTACAGAGATCAGAAACTGCACTGAACTTCAGCTTAAAGTTTGCAGCACTTTCCAACCTCTTAAGTGGCTGAGACTGAAGCCACAAAGAAAGAATCCCCTGAACTTCAGTGAACACAGAAACGAGTCCAGGAGGCACCAACAGACACTAATACTATGTGCTGCATTCATTACTTTCACTTGTGATTTTAAAGCAATGGATAATGTATTCAAAATTACTTACACCCCTTGAGAACCTTAAACTCAGGCTTCAATGTTTATGAATCACAGTTCCTCTGAAATGAGGCGATACCAGGATATGGGACATAGGGAGATTCATGCAGAAGTCCAGTGGTTTTTGTTAATGTTAAGTAGTAACTTTCAGAGTGAGGCACACAACCTGTTCAGACACTTCATGGATCCCACGGGGTTCCTACCTGTGTTTTTAGGTTCCTGAAAGCTTTAAAATCTGATCTAATCTCTCACAATGCTTCTAATAATAATAGGACTCGAACTCCTGAGTCCCGCGGGAGTTTCTGACATTGCTACCCAGGGGGTTCTCAACAGACAGAGCTGAAAGCTTTCCTCCTCTTCTGTCCCTCCCACACTTCTCCAGAGACAACTGTGGCCCAAATGCAGCGGGATCTAAATCCAAATGAACCCTGATGTTGTGCAAAGCCAGCCAGAAAGTGATGAACACGTAACTGTCCTCCAGGATCCTTGTTTGCTTGGTTCTAAACCACTCGCAGCATGAATGTTGCTTGTTCTTTGATCGTTAAGACTCACACTTTCACCTATGGTGAAACAGAGCGCAGTTTTCAGCTGTATTTGTACTTACATTTGTGGAGTCTGTGAACAATATGATAAATAGAATTGCTTTCATTTCCACTGCTACCTGTAAAAATAAATGAAGGAATTCACCATTAATACCAGTGCTGCACTGAAGGATTGTCTTTTGCTTATAGACCCTTTTCTCTACCTCAGACATGGTTGCATGTGGCAGTACCTGCAACATCTAGGAAGAATGACACTAAAATCAACACCTTGAGGAAAAGTGCATCTTGGAAATCATCCATGTCTTGCTGCTTCTGCTCTGAAGACCTTTGCATCTTCCAACATCTATCTCAACCCACCACTACACAGAGAAAAGAAAGAGCCTGCTTCACTTTGGTCAGCGGAGAAGAGAATGCATTACTTAAGCTCTTCATAAGGGCAGACCGCTGGCCCTACAGCAATCCTAGGTGCTGACATTCCACCTGTGGCTATGACTGGCTAAGGGAACAGGTCCAGATGTGATTCCTCTAGAGTAGTAGAAAGGTATTTACTTGTAGACATGCAGCCTCTATCAGAACTTATAGATGAGGGAATCAGTTTTACTATTTCTGTGCAAAGATGTTTTTAGTCAGACCATGGGCTTTCAGCTCCTACATGGCTCATTCCCTGCAGCTACTTTCACAAGCTGCTCTTGGGGTCAAAGAAATTGGGGAAGGAAAGGCACATTCAAGATCTTCCCAAGCACGACCCAAGATTATCTGCCTCAAAACAAGCATCAGACAGAACAGCCTGCAGTGACTTGCCTTGCTGTTCCTTGGTTCTTCTCATGGACAAAAGCACAGGTTACTGCCTGCGATACTCTAAAATACTGCCTGAGGTACCATTATTAGCTTTTGCCTTGCACTTCTATGCTAGACATGAAAAAATACAGTTGCACATTCCCACATGTAGTGCAAATTCTGTGCTTCCTCAAAAGATATGCAATGTCATCCAATGTAGCTTTCTCTAAAACAAATCATCCCCTATTTGCGTTATACTTCACTGCCTGTAGTGATATGGAAAGTCCTACCCAGTTTTGGAGAACATTCCAATAACCACAAGGGTACATTGTCTGAACAGATCACATTTAGCATCTCTAGGTCAAGAATGACCCATTAGAGATAAACCCAATTGGGGTCTGTTATTCTATTACAGTGCCAGACATAGGCTGGCTTACTTCGCTGAGTGACTTAGCCAGGGTGTTTCAGATGGGTCTTGACATCCTGATACTCAAAATGCTCTGAGCAACCACCATCTTCAAAAGAGGCCTTGATAGGATGCCTCTATGTAAGCACTGAAACAAGAAAGCTGCCACAATTAAGCACTCCAGAGACCTAAGACCATTGCGCTTCTGCTCTGCACATCTTGGACAGGAACCAACTCACAGCAAAGGTAGTGCTCAACAACATATCCCACTCCTGCATTTCCTGCTTTCCCTAGTCAGATGTCACCTCTGCCTATTGATTACCACTGGTTTCAGAAGATATGCTTCCATTTCAGAGAGCAGGAACACACATGGAACTCAGGGGAGATGCATTGTAAGTTTTTCCCCATTTAAGCTGTTCAAAAAGCCAGGATTCAACACACAAATGAAAAGCATGCTCCACACATTTGCAGCAGCTTGCTCCATTCTGGAGGTAGATGAAAGCTTAGATAGACCCAGATACTTCCAAGAACTACGGAATTTCCCTCCTTTGTTTTAGGAATAAAGAAGGATGTAAATGAAACAAATGAACAGTATTAGGCTTGCCTTGGAATACCTGGAAAGGCGAAGGATGAAAACAAAGACAGGGAGATGCTAAATAGTTTAGTGGCCAAAATCTGGCCAATACTCATTTAATGGACCATTTTATACATCACAGGTAGGGTTGTTGAGATCTGGGATCCATGGCCTAAGAGTTGTTTTCCACTTCTAACTTCTGCAAGTGTAGAAACTGCAAAATCTCAACCCTGGGAAGGGAAATGAAATAATCCAAACACATTTCCTGTCCCTAATTACATTTTGCACGCGAAGTGGATTCATGCAAAGCTGCTGGATTTGAATACCTGAAAATGAACTATAGCATGGGGAATGCCATGTTGTTCTCATGTGGATAAGGACAATATTTTGCCTTGCTACTGTCACTAAAAGGATCTCAGCTGAATCTGTGGGCCTAAAAGTTAGCATTCCAAACTCAAATCAGGATGTGCAGTGCGCTGCAGCCTGGGCTTACCACTTCTCTGGAACTACAAGGCATTTTCCTTCCATAAATCCACAGAGTACCTTACAAAAGACTCTCCCAGTCACCCTCCCCATTTCACAGCTAAGGAAATGGAGGTGCTGCATGCAAAGAGGGGAGAGACTCTGTCCATCTGCAGCATAACCCTGACTGCCTCCATAATCCCCTGCAGGTTGCTAAATCAAAGAGGAAAAATGCAAAGAGATTTTCCCCGCCTCTTCTCACCCAAAACTTCCTTGGATCTCAGGGGATAAACGTACGGAAAGATCAGAGAGCTTCTGCTTTGGTCGTTTGCAGATTCCTTCTGCTTGGCCTAGCTGCTCCCTGTTCCTCCTTGTACCCGCCGCAGGTAATCCCGGTGGGAATCAGACAAGAAACCCAGTGTAAGCCAGTCACTTTTACTTTTGCTTTATTCTCACCATTTGCAAAGAGATGCTGAGCTTTCTTTCGCAGAATGGTGAGCAGCAGCAGCAGAACCTGTTGTAGTTTGAGAAGATATTATGCACTTCTAATCCTGAAACTAGGAGTATGCATCATAACTAACCCGATGCCCTTTATTCTCTGCAAGGGAAACCAACTTCCAGCTTAGAATAACCAAATAAAAAATACAGAGCTTTCCAACACACGAAATTTATACATTTGCATGTATGGTTTTATCTTCAAGTTATCTCAAGTTTATAGCACACATACAACTCAAATACTGGAAGATGCATATAGTCTTCACACAGGATTAAATGCTATCTTTTGATAAGCAATAGAACCATTCTGAAGAAGACAGGAGGACAACATTTAACACCAGAAACTGCCAAATGTTGCTGACCTACTGCAAACAATCATTAACTACAGACAGTTTCTAATGATTTGAGTCCACTTCTTATTCACTTTGTTTCTTGACCACTTGGCCTATGTTCCGAAAAATCTCCTTTAGGCAGCACTAAGTCCCAGTAAAAAGTTATTCCCCTCCCCCCTTTCCCAGGTTGGTAATATTTCAAAGCCTCAAGAGACAGGAGTTCAAAATATGCCTTTAAAACCCAAAAAGTAGAGAGAGCACTCACAAAGTTGGAAGCGCAATAGTCTGCTGCATTAAACCATGTTGTTATCAAGTAAAAATTGCTTTCTCTCACCCCTCTAACAGTTTTGCAATTCATTTTCCAGAAAGAACTGCAAGTGTATTAAAAGGCAAAACATCTCTGCTGAGGCTGGAAAAGATCACATGAACGAGCCACAAGATTTGCTTGATAACATACAGAGTTTATTATTCAAGAACGAGTCTCATTTTCAGCTCTAAGGGAGAGGGCGGGGAGAGAAGCGGGAACAGTCTTTTAAAGCACACACACACACACACACACACACACGCTGGAAGCAAAGGACTGCATTCATAGGAACCACTAAAAAAGAAGAAAGAAAAGGAAAGAAAAGAAACCTCTCGCTAACCAGCAACTCAGGTTTTCACCAACTAAGCTCAGCTCCCCACAAATCTCATCACATTTTCACTTCAACCAAGTTTACCTCTATCAGAGAGGCTGAACAATCAGAAAGCTGCTGAACTTCTGGCAAAGTTCAGCACTGCTAAAGATGGGAAGGGGATACAGGAGAGCAGAAAACAAAAGCATTAGTTCAAAGTCAGAAGCTGCTTGAAAAGTTAGTTTCTCTGCACCTCTTTACTGACCTAAGAAGTCTTCATTTCACAGGTAGCAAAGTTTGTCTTCCTTCTCCCTTGCAAGATTCACACTTGCATGCAGGCACATTGCCTTGCTGAAAGTGATCATCAAAAGAATAGTGTTTCCAATCTTCCGGTGACTAAGGAGGGAAAGAAAAATGCAGTCCAGCCAGGTACTGTTTCTTCGTGAAAAGTAAATCCGGCATTCTGGAATGAGTTCAAACATAGGGCTTGACAGGAGAAAAGCTTTTTCACTGAGCATGCTTAGTCCTGCACTGCCTGCACACTTAATGAACATTACTTCCTTCCCAGTGGTTACTCCTAGTAGAAATCCACACCCCCTACTCTTCAGAAGTCAGGAATGCAGCTGTAACCAAAGTCCAGAAAACACGCCCGACACCCAGACAAGGCCCCACAGATCAATAAACTCAGGTTGTGACCTGCAGGTCAGTTTGTCAAACAGGACATCAGGGTGAGTTTTTTCTACACTTGGCATAGTTTGCTTTATGCTTCAGCTAATGCTACTCACTCCCTAGAGAAAATAAAACTGCGCTGGCTTTTAAAGAATGATTAAATGCTTCAATAACAGATGGGAATTCTCTTTCAAATCTTGTCTTTCCAAACCTGCTTTAAAGTGAGGAAAGAACGCTGCAGAAAGAAGTTTTTCAGATAAAATTAGGTCATTAGATTTCTGAACAGAAGTTATTTGAATTTGTCATAGGTAAGGAGTATCTGGTGACAAAAAAAATGTGCCTTTTATTTACTTAGGGCCTAATCCTGTTCCGTTTGCAATCACAGAGAGTTTTGTCATTACCTTCAATGAGAATAGTGCTGACGTTTTAGATTACAAATGCTTTCAGGCGAGAGCTGCGTCTACTTCAGTGACCTGTACAGGATGGACTGGTTTCGGCACTTCGATTTGCAATTTACTCTATTGCTGTGCCTGAGTGTTCCAGCCCCGTGCAGCAGAACCCCCCCTCCTCACAGGATTCACAGGGGCTGCTGAAGAAAAGCAGTTCTACAAAATTGCATGTGTTATTTTTAAAGCTTTCCATTATATTTCAAGCTTTTCAGTTGCTTTCCAGTTTTTCCTAGAGGTTACACTTAACTCTCACATCTCAATTCTCCTCCACAATAGGACTTAGAAATTTAGCCTTTTTGTAATGAAGCCTCTGCTGGCCCCGGCTGCAGTGTCACTGCCTTCCTAAAACCACCAAGTGTTGTGAGAATTATAATGAAATAACAAAAGCCATAACGCTGTCAGAGTAAGGAGCACTAATCAGAATTACAACTGAATGGGCCATTATCACTAAGACCTCTAAGATAATGAATATTGCTCTGCATTGTAAAATAGGTTACAACTCGATCGTGACCTCTGTGTCTGAGTAACTCCAGACTTCACAAGGCTGTGAGTCCTGATTTGAACAGGACAGACCATGGCAGAGATTAAATCTCTGGATTCCAAATGACCCAGACCTTTAGAATACATACCCAGTTTAGATTGCAAATGTTAATGGTGCACATTGGGACTGTATTCATAGGGATATGTTTCAGAAGCACTGTGGGTCCTTTGCTCCTAAATGCAACCAAGTGGGTTTGGGTTTTTGCTGTGGTTTTGGTTTGGGGTTTTTTCCAATAGTGTATCGCCCACACATCCCTGCTCTTCCTGGTTTCATTCAAGATCATAAAAGGAAAAGCCTCAAAAGAGCATGACAAAAACAAGCCATGCTGTTATTTCCAGCATCCTGAACTTGAAGAGGTTTTGGAAATCCCCAGAGAAAGTTTCTTGCCATTTGGAGAAGCAGCCATGTTAGGCTAATTAAACCCAAATGCACTAACCAGAAGACTTTGGTACATTTCTACTTCATATCCCAAAGCTTTCCTTTAGTCAGGAAAGCTCCTAAGAGGCAGATAAACTGGAATTTTATCTCTGGGCCATCTCTGCACCATCTTTCAGACACTTCTGTTGGCTGTGCCAAGAGCTAAACCTATTAGAGCCTGAGACATCGAAAGCAAGTGGGTAGTACATCTTATTCATGACTAAAAGGAATTACCCTAAAACTCTGAACTGATAAAGCCAAGTCTTAAACACACGTTCCTTTAGCAAACAGTTGTGGTGATTTTAGACACCCATATCTCCCTCAGTTGTTCATCACCATTTCTGCAGCACAGCTGGATGAACAGGGGATGTGCATCCTTTGATGTGGTATCCAGAAGCTTGAACTGCCACCAGAAGTAGGAGCCAAACCAAAGGACACAGCACTGATGCACCTCAGGAGCATGTGTGTGTGTGTCATCATCTCGGCATGGCGCTGGGATGGTAACTTGCTAGAGAAACAGTAAGCCATGAACACCACAGCCGCCCTCAAAGCGAACTGTTTCAGCCTCCCTGGCACTTACAAGAGAACTGCTGGATGAACAGATATCGAAGCTGTAACCCCACACTGACCACGCATCTCCTCCCCATACTCCTAGTGATAGAGCTACTGAGTCCCTCAAGGCTGCTGTAAGCTCAGGATCCATTTTCCTTGCGAGTACCACAGCACTGCAGCCCTGGAAGCTAAAGGCACATTGCAAATATGCTGTCTGTGAGCCACACCGGAGGGAGCAGACTGCTGATTCCCTTCATGCCTAATTACCCATAAGCGGTTGGCACGATGATTTATTTAGCACAGCGTTGGCCTAGCTTTCAGACGAGTCCTGTGTCCAAATGGAAAACACTCTACTTCCAGTTTTCTTCTTGAAGGAAAAACCATGCAGGGCATTCCAGTCCACAAAATTATTCCTTCCTGAGAGGGAAAACTGTATGGACCAATGTATGCCAAAGCTGCAACGCCTGTTCCTCCAGACAGGCTCAGCTGTATATATATACGCTGTCCTGACACAGAATTACTGGTTTCTTTGAGGGAAACTGGGATCAGCCCTACCTGTAACTTCAGCTGCAGGATGACATAGGAAGTAACAGTCCAAATTGAACTGAAGTGGGAACAAGGCACTTAAACACCCTTTAGGCTCTGCAGTTAGGGCCTTGAAAGAGCAAAGAGTTCGGCAGGATTGCAAAGGAGCAGAAAAGATGTCCTATGCCTAGAAGCTATTAGGTGACTCCCAGATGGACCATCAGCAACAGGGAGAGGAGAACACAGTCCACGAGTCAGGACAAGCGCTGGGGGAAGCCTGGATACGCGAAAAGCCCATAGGGAAGGGTACAAGCTTTGGACAGAGGAACTACTTGAGGTTTGGGATGCTGCCCGCATATTCTGTTTAACCAGTAAGCTGTGCCCTAAGGCGCAGACCTGAAACAGACATTGGCATGGCATCAGTCCTTCCCAGGGTGAAGGACAGAGCCCACCAGTGCACGTTCACCAAGATCCAAGAGGGAACCACTGTACTTCAGATGTTGCCACTTTTAATGAGAGCCAAATGGCTGCCCCTCCCAGAGCTAGCAGCTCCAGCTGGGACAGCTTTGCTTCTCTTATCCCCCTAGGATGCATAAAATGCGTTTTTGCTCTCCTTGCTGACACCAGAAAAGGCTGGATTGCTTCCCACTGTACTGTGAGAGCTTGAAACTTGGCTGTGCTATTTACAGCATCTTCTTTGCCCGTAGGAACTGGAGACTCATCATGATTTTTCCACCATATGCAAGCAGCAGGCACTACTGCACGTGCCAGCACTACTATATGGCAAATTCTGCCCTACCTGTCGATGCTTCCTCGTGGCCACTTGAAGCACTCCAGTGAGAAAGAAGAGGATTTCCCAAGGGATGCTCTCTGCTGGCTCTGATCTTCATTGTTCTTGGTGTTCAGATGCATCCATTCTTCAATTCTTAGTGGAAAACGACAAATTAAAGAAAGGCTGTAAAGGGTGGGGCTCCATTTCTGGTCCTCTTAAACTGTAACATTAGCTTTTGGCTATAGAGAAGCTTTTCAAAAGGATTTTAGTGGCTCAAAGGCCTCAAATCAATTGGGTTTCAGCGGGAGTTGGGCTCCCGGGTTCTGCTGGAACTGCAGAAAAGCATATTCTGCCTCTGAGTGTCTGGAAAGACACCCAGACACTCCCCATTTAAGAGCCTCAAGAGATGCAGTGGCCATCCAGAGGATGTCTGGCAGATGGGGAATAACTCGGGTGATTTTTAGAGCCTGTCATAGAGGGTGGACCTTGGCCAACTTCCAGACACCCACTTAGCTGTTCCTCTCACTCCTTCTTCTTAGAGGGACAAAGGGAGAGAACTCAGATGAAAAAGCTCATGGGTTGACTGCCAGAGCCTGCAGTCCTTCAGGATAAACCTGCTCCGGTGTGCGCTTCCTCTCAGGAGACTGCGCTCAGAGGGATGAAACCAAGTGAAACTGTATGACTGTATACAAAAATTGACCAAACTGTCCAAATACCCCGTCCAACTTTGGAAAGTGCTGAAAGAGAGGAGTTATTGCATTTATTTTTGGTGAAACATTAATCTGAGTTGTGTGCTCTCCTATCACTCAGCCTTTGCTTCTGAAGCTCCAGATGAACTGACTGCAGGCCTTTTTTGCTGCATCAGCATTCTCAAGCAAGTGATTCAAGCTAAGGGTGAGGGAAATGACCACCTCAGTGCATTGTCTCCCAACAGAGCAGGAGACTACCTGCCAGAAATGACCCCATCACACACATGGCTCAGCCTGCTACAAGGGGGTGTAGATCTGCAAGGGTCAAAGTGAGTGGCTGCAGCTGCACTAGCTGAGCCAGCCTCCGTCAGCAGTCCGTCATTTGTACTTCACAGCAATCAGGAGCTGTGGTTCACGTTCCCTTCCTGACTTTTCCTTTGCATGTCCCAAAAATCCGACTGATTGTGTCCTCCTGACCTATAATACTTTTCAATTCCATGAATTAGATTAACGATGATTTTTCAGAGTCTTATTGTAAGATAAACGACAGCAAGCATTTCCTATGACAACCTATGGTTTTACATTGCAGGCAAAATAAAGTTGATTGAGGGAGGAGAAAAGACAAACTGCACCAGCAACAGCATTGAGCTCAGGGAATGTAATGTTTCCCCTCTCACAGGAGAGAGCTGTCTCAAGGCTAAATGTTTTGTGTGCGTAGGGACATATGATAAATACTTGTAGAGAGATGTTGAAGTGCAGTTTCTCTGAAGTAGTTGAGCTACATCATTTGTGCTATGTCTCTAACCTCAAACCAGCTAAACTTCAATAAGACATGATGCTTAAAAAGAGAGGAAAGAAGGAAAAAATAAAGATTTGTTATCGGTTTCTGATATAAAGCAGAAAGGTTGAGAGTTTTGCTTCTGATCAAGTACAACTAAAAGCCATTACATCTTACTGAATAGGTTGGATGCGTTCTTGCCAGCATAAGAAGACTCGCCATGTATCAATCCCTACAGGATTAATGAGTTTGCTGGTACCTAATCCCAGCAAAGGCATCTGTCTGGTAAAGATGCTTCACTTGAGCAGAACATAGTGCAGTGCATATCAGCATCTAAAATAAGAAAGTTAAGATAACCACCACAAGGAGCATTGCAAGGAACAGGACTTTTCAGACACAGGAGTAGGCATAGGAATGAGGCTGGATGCTAAATCTAACTTTAGCTCCTACAAACCATGGTCAGGTGTTTGTTTTTCTGGTCTACTTGATCAAACAACCTTAGCAAAGATGGAAGATTCCTTTGAAAGCAACTGCTCCATTCCTCTGATGGGCTCTTCCAACGTAAATTAAACACGTGTGGTTAGCCAGAATTAGAACCTCAGTCTACCAGTTCCCACATGCAAACCTCCACATTTAGCACTTCCCAGGCACTTTCCAGGAGCTAGCAGTAAAAGCAAGTCCATAAACATCTCAGATTAAAATGACAACTGTCTATATGCACAACAACAGAGCCAAGACATTAAAAAAACAGGCAGTAATAGCCATCTCCTTAATCATCTCCCTCAGCTAAAAGCCTGTAGAGTCTGCCTTAAATTTTGGCTCCAAGTGCTTTTCACAGGATACACATCATCCCCATGAATCAAATGGATCCATTTCATTTTTTCCACTTCAAAGTCGCTGGTGAGTTCAACTTTGGCACTGCAACAGAAGAAGTCTTCCTTGCCAGCGTGCACAGTGCTCTGGAATCAGAGTGGGGTGAGAGGAGTGGAAAGTCATTTATAAAGCACATCTTGCAGCACCCAGAGAATTGCTAAGCTCTACCTCTGGATTTTATATTGCATTTCTTGATGTAACATTGTGTTTGACTCAGAACACTCTGTGGCAGAGAGGGGGGAAAAGGTGACAGTTTCATTTTCTCACTTCATTTTTGAGATTCACAATAACAGGACCACATCAATGTTTGATTGGGTTTAATGAGATTTTGCTGCAGTTTTCCACATATCTAGGATTGTAACAGCTTGTCTCTGGGGATGTCACTGCTTTGCTAAGGTTTCCCCCTGCACTTTGCAAAAGCATGGAACAATGTGAAAGGCATCAGACTCCTCCAAGAAGTGATTTAGGGGGTCCCTACGTCTTGTAAGCTCTACAGTAGCACATCCTACCCGAAAGAGCTCATGGAAAACATCACTAAAACTAACTTCAATTTTGGATATATTGACACTTTACTATCCAAATTTCTTTATCCAGAAATTCCCGAACAGCTTTAGCTTGCACCAATTGGTTTTTATCTTTCACCTGAAGACATCTGCTGTTTTGTTGGGTTCTTTTGCCACCAAATGCACATTTCCTCCCTTTTCAGGCCACTGCTTGAGAGACGATTTATTCCAAGAACTCTCTTTTCTTCTTAATGTCTCCCTTAGCCTTTCTTTGGCTGTTGGTAACTTGTCTTAGCTTATCCTGCTTAAGTAGTTTGCAGGGTCAAAGCCAGCATCATGGTATGTTTGCTTTATGTCCCATGAATTTCAAAGTACTCTGTCCTGCAAATGCTGTTGTCTATTTATGTGGCTATCATGACTCCTTTAACCATGCACTACACCACTGCACATAACACTTTTTCTTCTGATCAGCCCCTTTAGTGATTTAGTAGTTTTTAACGTGTCTGGATGAATTCACATATCTCTACATCACTACAGACCTTGAAGTAACTACCTCAGTACCTGCTAGGGCAGTGAAAGCCTTTCATTTGTTACCCAGGTAAATGCAATAAATACACAGACGTCTGCAAAGCTTTCATGTAAGCAGAATTTTGTCTTGTGTTTACTTGGAAACCACTTTGAAATGTACTTCTGCCGTAAATACATGGTTGTAAAAGAGTCAGCAGGGCTAAAAGTGCTGGTATTGAGTGCTACACCTAGTGGTAAATGTTTGCAGGATTTGTAGCTTTTTGACATTTAAACAATACTATAAAAACCTCGTTTGGAGAAACAAGTCATAATATTCGGGGCAGGAGAGGAAAAAACATTCCAGAATGCTTTCAATACTTACACAGGGGGCTTATTCGTCTATCAGCGTGCAAGAGATTTATGCAATTAAATTCTAATCGTTAATGAAACTCGCCTACAAATGTAAGCTATACATCAGAAGAAAAAGCCCAGCTTCTCAAGATGCAATTTTATTACAACAAAGCAAGAGCAATAGATGGTGCTCGGCTATTCAAATTCCATGGTACAAGGAGCTGCTCTAATATACTTTCTTGTTTACCTGTCTGGTACTTCAAATGTACTAACCACGTGTAACCAAGAACAACTTATGAAGCACACAGTATTGCACACCGGTGTGGTTTAAAACAGATTTCTATCATGGACTTGAGCAGACATCCACAATTGTCAATAGAGAGTGAATGCTCATTCAAAATGCAGATATTTATCATCTGTATGCATTTGAAAAGGCAGTAGGCTTCATTCAACCATACTTCTTTTTACTTTGCATTAAGCAGCCATGGCTCAACACCAAGAAAAGTGCTTGCAATACAGACTGGCACCAGCATTCCCCCTCATCAGGGGAGTGTCACTGCACTTGGCTCAAGAGTCACATTTCCTCTTGCTGGATTAGTGACCTTTAAAATCTCTTCTGTAGAGTATACCACCTTCCACAGGCAGCAGAGCACGGAGTCAGCTTAAACCCAAAGTTCTCACTGAAAATAACTTCTTAAAGAAGAAAAATAATTTCAGGAAGGGGAAAAATCTCTGCCTTCCTTCTTTACAAGCAGCTTATCTTCTGTTTGAAGCTTCCAGGGGAAAATAACTGTCTCCTGAAGGAGCCTCCTTCAACCTGAATCTGTTTCACTTGATCAGTACCCACATAATTAAGACAGCATGGTGATGCAGACCTCTCAGGTACTATACAAGTTATACCTGCAATTTGCAGACCTCAGCCTGCTCCATAAGCCTCAGTTAAGAAAGTGCTCCCTAAATGATTGCCATCTCCAGTTGGTTCATTAAAGCATGTGTAGGCCGAATGCTCCAATTCCTGGGGATGCTCAGGCTGTCTGCCTGCCCCTCACCTGAGCTGGTGGAGCATCAAGTGTTGGAATGTCACTGCTTGCAACATGGCCTAAATCAACCACCAGAACCTTTTGCTGTTATCTGAAGCAGTTCAGCAGGGATCTCATGCATACCGGACGGTTGGGGCAGACGAACACATGGACAGCTGGGAGCCTTCATTTCGAGACATCCCAAAAACTCCAGCTCCCATCCACAAATGAGAGTCTGCAGTTACTCACCCAAGGTTATGCGTTGAAATCCATGGAAGAGATGAGACCATAAATCAGGAGTCCCAGCTTCCAACAGCAGTCAGGCCCACAGCATGCACAGTCAAAATGAGACACATGGGAAGAGAAGAGGTAGAGGGGAAAGCTTCTTTTCTCCTTTCTCTGTAGGAAGCAGAGTATTGCTAGAGAACTCAGCACAACAGACCCTCACTGTTACATGGTTAGCACTGTTCACTCGTCAGTTGGAAGGAGCCAGAAGTTTCAAGGGCCAAAACTCTATAAAGTAACGCTCCAGTTTCCAGCTCGTGTCTCCTGAGATGTGCAAATAGCATCCAGCTCACTGCAGACATCATTTCCTTTTTATGTTTCTCTATTTTCAAATTACTAGGTAATACAAATGCTTTTAACAGCCATATCCACATGCTCAATGTACTCCACCATTTCTGAAAAGATTTCCTAATAACCCAAGCTTATCTAAATCACTTATTGGTGGTGTTAACATGCAGAAGTTAAGCACTTGATTAAAGAGGAAACAACTGTTTGGTGTCTGATACAAAACCAGCTTCCAAATCTCAAAGTATTGAGTGAGTTCCTGTCTGTGTCAAAACAGAAGTAAGCAGCAGGTTTTGTGGTCTCCACCAAGAGGCCATGGCTTGGGTAGACAGGGGGGGTAATTTCTGAGTATTGGGCTCCTGTCAGTTTGCTGGGACACTGCGCTCCTTTCCCTTCACGTCCTACAGCTAGAGAGCAGCTCCATTTATAAAGCTCCATGTATGAGCAGCTAATACTTGATTGATACATCCTTAAACACCTGAGCATTTCAATATTAAGTAGTAAAGAGTTTAGCAGGTCATTTTGTTGCTTATAACCATTTCTGACACACACTGTATGCTGCTATTATTCCTAATGCATAGTGCCTGTTATCCTACAGTGAGAGATGCTCTGCAAATACAGAATCAAAAACAGATTGGAAGTTTTTGGAGCAAAGACTACCAGTCATATTCACATGGCCTTATATCCTCTTCCTGTTTAACATTACCTCTTGGCTGGCTCCAGCTGTTCAGAGAAACCTGTGCTGACAGAAGGCACTAGCCTCAGGGTCTTCGGTGACTAGATGTGGCCTTTAGTCTAACCATAAGAAGAGCAGGGAAGACAAAGATGATAATGACAGCATACTTAAGGTGTAGGTAGTGTAGGGAACAGTCAGTCAAATGCAGCTTCTGAGCCTAGACCATATCTTTGTAGTGGGCAGTAGGGAAACACAGGCTCTGACCTTTCCAGTGCAGGGCCATTGCCATAGACTGCAAGCACAGGTGTTCATGTGTTGTGGCTCCTTCTTGCACCATTAAAAGCCTTTTAACCTGAAACACTCAGCAGAGGCCGCTGCCACTCGAGTTACAGTCATAACTCCATTGGCTCCTAACACATAATATGCCATTATTCCTTAACCTGACCAGCCATGAAAGGCAAATACACTTCACATTTTCACTGCATTGTTTCTTCCTTATTGATAAAGAGATCAGAGATTTAACCCAGTTTTTTTTCTTAATCTCACACTCACATGTATTTTGCAAATTGCAGGAAGGTTTAGTTCCAATAATCTCCTGACAGATCTCAGCCTAAATTCCAGGCACCCTATAAATGAAAGAAATCACCACTGTAGACGTTTAGGCAGCTGACACTTTAACATCCTTAGGCATATACAATCATCATCACTTCAGGCAGTCATGCTTTTCAGGCAATAAAGCATGATTTGCCTTGTCCTTCACCTGCAACAGTAATTTAATCCACTTAGTGATGATCCTGTACAAAGAAGAGCTGCAACCCAGGTAGTTCATTAAGAATAGAGTCTGAACTTGTACTGGAGAGGGAAAGTAATCCTAAGTAGCTATACAACACTATCCAAAATTTAAACTACATGCACTGTAATGATGGGGGAAAAGCAATCCTGTTAGAAAAACATCCCAGGACAGCAAACATTGCATGCATACACAGTACACATACAAATGTGTAACAAGATTATGAGATTAACCACTCCACAGTCAAAGACTCCAACAAAGAAATGGTTACTCCCACAATAATAATTCAGCCATATTTTTCTACCTCTGATGTCTGATGTTAACATTACTGACAATTAATACGCTGAGATTTGCATATCACAAGGCAGAGAGGAGTGGGAAGCATTGTACAAATGACACACGGTTGATTTCAAATTGCTAAGGTAATGCTAACTTTCAGTGAAGTCCCTGACTCCCTTTTTTCCCTTGTCGAAAGGTGATATTGCTCTGAAATTTCAGGGGAACTCAAAGAACCTTGTTCAGTTGCAGTGATTGAAGCGTGGAAACCACATTAATTTCAGGACAAACTACACAATCACTCCAGATATATCGAAGTGCAGGAGATATGGACAAGTTTCATATGGAGTTTTGAGGTTTGTCCAGTACCAATGGTTAACATTTGACTGCTAACTCATGCCAAGCAAAACAAGCCTTGTAAGACGGAAGCTGCTGAGATGTCACCTTGAGCAGGTCCACCCCTGCTCCCCCATTGCAGCTTCCTACCACTCTGCCATCACCCCAAATACTGACAGCCTCGGCCTGGGTCTGAAGTGAATACTTGGATAAAAATCTGAATTGACTTGCAAATGGCTCTTTGAAAAAAAAAATGCACTATCTCTCAGTTACAGTAGGTGACAAGGTGCCAGTGATTATTATGAGTTCTTCAATACATATTCAAAACAGCCAGGGAAGAGAAAACAGAGTATATTAACCCAAGCAAAGTGCTGCCACTCCGCTTACTGGGTTTACAACTACAAGGACCCTTCAGTGGAAGACTACAGATCACTAAATGACTCCTTATGCAGCATGTCTGAGAAGGGTTAATGACAAGAGGTGTTGGGATGGTAAGTTCCTCAGCGCAGCATCCATTTCTAGGCACAGCTGTACACAACAGAACAGGGGCTCTTGGAGAGAAAGCCTATCTTTGCCCAAGAACTTAATACCTGAATATTTAGGGATACATTTGCACACAGTCACTCCAACTTCTATACAGGGTGGTCATCTGAGTGTGTCATGGAACAGAGACACCCTGAGCTGGCCCCGATTTCAGCATGGGTCTGGTGGGATAAAGCCAAACGCAGGGCTCAGCATTCACCTGGAGCAAATAAGCCCACTTGGAACACAGGGACATGTGAGTGGTACCATCTTCAGTCTCAGACTGGATCTGGTCAAGGTAGTGGAAAATCTGAACTAATGAGCTCCCCTGCACCTAACTTGCTCCTGTGTGCAGCCATTCATGTATTTCTGCTCTGCATCCTTTAGTAACCCTATTATCTGTGTTTTCCCATTGTCTGGAGTTTCAGTCCCCCCACTATTATGGGCAATGGAAACCAGCCTGCACTATGGTACCTTTTCTTGCCATTTCAGCACCCACCCCTTTCCTTTTGTCTTGAAAGAAAGGGCAGAACAAAATTCAAGAAATAAAATGAAATAAAAACCATATCTTGGGTTCTGACCCTGAGCTCTGATCTTCTTGGGCAGCCCGACAGCCCCACTAGCTAAATGACCCTCCAAAGAACCGAATACACGTATATACGTTGAACTTTTACTTAACAGGTAATTAATTAATATTTCTATAAACACATACACCTCTTTGCAAAGTTCTCTAAGTCAGCACATTTTTTCCCCGCAGACTTCTTGTAGCCCCTTTCCCCCCCCATTCCAACTTTATAATAAAGCCCCAAAAGTTCACATAATGTCTCGCTATTGTTTCTCTAAAAGAGGAATTCTCCTCCCCGCCTCCTTCTTTCTCTGTATCTCTGAGGCACCACATGGCACAATAAGAGCTCTTTCATGTTCAAGGCTCAGAGTCGTTGCTGTGGTAACTCACCCAGCCTCACCGAGGTTCCAAATAAATAGTTAACATTTAAAACTCAAAGCAGAAACCCAGCGGCTCTGGCTGCAATCTTTACCGTGATGGCTTCGAGGGACATTGAGAAGCAAAATAATAACCTTCTGCCCAGATCAGTCACCTAAAAGTGTGGATTATTGAAGACAGAAGGACATTTGTGCTGTTCCAACAAGTCTTTGCCTGAGAAGGGAGCACAAAGACAGAGAAGACGCAGTGCAGAGCACCAGTAGCCAGTGACATTAAAATTATGGTGTGGAGTTTTTAACCACTTGCAGACAGATTTCCCTTCCTCTTCCACCCACCCACCCCCC